>RQTK01000912.1:150480-205298 GCA_003991915.1 Elysia chlorotica
CTGTTGTTTGGAATTCCCTGCCTTTAGATCTTAGACAGTGCAGCTCATTTAATAGTTTTAAAAGAGGCCTAAAAACCTACTTATTTACAATGCACTTGTCAGTGGAGTTTTCCTCTTAATTTTCATTAATGTTTTCTTTATATGTGTAATTTACTCATTTTTCATAATATTTCTTTGCTGTTCATGTATCATGTCCTTTATGTGCAAAACTGCCTTACAATGTGTGTGAATGGCTGATAAATTGTCTCGTCTTAACTATGTAAAGCGCTTTGAGCCGGCTATGCTGGGATAAAGCGCTTAAAAATGATCTTCATTATACATAAGGCCAAATCATTTTGTCTACATTCTCTGTAGGTTGGGAGGTGACAGAAGTGAAAAATCGTACTACTTATAATAAGGCTTCACCCGCTTAAATATTAACATATTTATAAATTTAAAATAAGGGTTGCTTTCAGATCTTACTTGTATTCACTTGTATTGACTTATCATGGTTCTAACTCTTTGGTCCTCTGACAGATGACACGGTACTTTCCAACCACATACATTCACTTGTATTGACTTATCATGACCCTAACTCTTTGGTCCTCTGACAAAGGTGTAACGTGGATTGTTGGGGTATAGTTGCACAGTCTCTGTTGTAGAGCCCAGCTATCGGTTATAAAATTATATATTGTAGCGGGGCTTCAGACAGTGATCCGACATCCACTGGCTCAACACAAATAATAAAGTTAACTCCTCCTTGTAGAAATATTGAAGAATAACTTTATTAACTATAAACACGTCTAGGGTATTGAAAATGTTATATTGAAATCTCGACAGCAATTGAATCCACAACTGCAATAATAATCTATGATCAAGTCCACAACTGCAATAGCAATCCGTAACTGCAACACAATAGTAACAAATGCGCTCAGGCTCTCAGACTCTCCGACTGACTGACTTCTACTCACTGAACTCTCTACAACAGCCCACCCATACAAGCCTTTTATACCGATTTGTTGTAACCCAGAATATTCGAGTTCTCGATATTTCTAGCATGTACTACCATCATCTAGAAATTGCGAGACTACAAGAGACATTACTCCAGTTGACTAGAATCCCTAGACTGTAAATAAGCCGACACTGAAAAACAAGTTGTTTACCGGATTGACAGATTTCTCGAATGTTCTTCACAACCAGGGCAGACAAAGTAGAAAAACAAACTAACAATGCCTAGATTTAATCTAGAATTATCTTCACAACTGGGGCAGACAAGGTCAGAGAACAAACTAACAACGCATAGACTAGATCTAGATCTAGATCTAGATCTATCTCCAGTCTTCTCATCTTCTCTCTATCCATCTCTATCTCTCTCGTCCCCCGTTCCTCTCTTTACAACTTTCTTCAAACAAACAAACACAAACTTGTCACAAAAGGACACGATACTTTCCAACCACATACATTCTACCTAATAGAAAAAGTAGAACTAAACAACTGTTTCCGATTAATGATAGATTGGTTTTCTAAATGATCCCCTATATACTTAAACGAAAGGAACAACTACCTGTTTCACATTCTCTGTACTTGTCTGGGGACTCTGATACCAACTTCTTCATCAAAGCGTCTGCTAGCGGGGCCAGCAAAACTACTGGTCGAACAGCATTTACTGAGTTGTGTAGAGAGACAAAATAATAGTGATCTGATGTGCATCAAACTGGATTAAACAATAACACAGCAATGTGTAAAGGCCTAACAAATTGATATGTTACAAAATCTCTTGGATCATAGCACACATAAAACGACCAAAAAAAAAAAGTAACCTGATCAATCAAAATTTGTCTTTTTCTTCTTCTTCGCATATTATAATGCCAGACCAGTTGTCTCCAGAGTTGAGTTGAGTTGTTTTAACGTCAAGCATCAGCACTATATAGACTAAATTGAAAAAAAAAGTATTTGTTGAAGTATTACAAAATAAAAAAAAAAAAAAAAATAAAAAGGAGAGATGATCTCACATGAAAAGTCTGAAATGTTAATATCTCAACGTACGTGAAATTTTTTCCACTTGCGTATATCCTAGTTTGGAATCTGAGGACAAAAAACAAAGATACATGAGAAACTGAAGTGCTACGGTCAAGTTGACAGGTTCTGAGAGGTAGAAAGACAGATGGGTTTAAGGTTGTACAATTCCTCAAAACATAATGAACAAGGAAAGAGTCAATTTGTTAATTGAAAAGACAATGTTTGAAACAGTCAGATTACTTTAGGAAACTTCAAAAACTTAAAAAACACACAAATATGTGACACTTTATGAGAAGCTGAATATTTAGGTGACAAAAGACACCCAAAATGGTAGTTGTTTATATCAAGACCGACCACACTCCAGGAACAGAAAATCGGAATGACTGTGTCCAAAAATCTGAATTTGTTCCAGAATATCTAAATCATGCACAGTGTTTTAATGAAGGAAAAAAAGTCTTCAGCATTAAACAATGCTTGCCATTATCCTGATGAAAATAATTGAGCGTGGCAGGGGGCTAGCGGGATTCTTAGCAGTGTTGTGTACTTTAGTAGGTCATGTACTCATGTCCATGCAGTGTTGTGTACTTCAGTAGGTCATGTACTCATGTCCATGCAGTGTTGTGTACTTTAGTAGGTCATGTACTCATGTCCATGCAGTGTTGTGTACTTCAGTAGGTCATGTACTCATGTCCATGCAGTGTTGTGTACTTCAGTAGGTCATGTACTCATGTCCATGCAGTGTTGTGTACTTCAGTAGGTCATGTACTCATGTCCATGCAGTGTTGTGTACTTCAGTAGGTCATGTACTCATGTCCATGCAGTGTTGTGTACTTCAGTAGGTCGTGTACTCATGTCCATGCAGTGTTGTGTACTTCAGTAGGTCATGTACTCATGTCCATGCAGTGTTGTGTACTTCAGTAGGTCGTGTACTCATGTCCATGCAGTGTTGTGTACTTTAGTAGGTCATGTGCTGATGTCCATTTTTCGTTTGCATCTAGTCTTAAGTTAATAAAAGTATATATTTCTATGCAGTTCAAAATTGTGTGAAATTCATTGTTGTTTTTTTTTTTTACTTTGCATTAACCTATCTACGTTTTTATTGGGGGAGAAAAGAGAATCCATGGTTTTATTTTTGGTTTATCAAAATTAAGACTGTTATCAGTGATGTATGCAGTTTTGAATTCTTTCATTTTGGACAACCTTCCTTTTGTGTCCCCTGATCAACATGGTCTTAGGAGCCCCTGCGGCGCTTTGAAGGCTGCCCGATGGCCAGATGGCCAGTCTGGATCTGACACAGGTGACTGGGTGTGAAAAAATGGGCTTTGACATGTTTCTATAGCCCTGAGAAGTTGGTTGATTTCACTATCTTGTTTGTTTCAGCTTTTTATTAATCCTTTATTACTAATCGTGTGAGAGGAATACAGGAGCAGACACTTATTACTCTCTTTCCTGTAGGTTATCCCAATAAAATCTTATTTTACATGTGTAAACTAGGACGCCATTTTACAATTTTTGAATAATATTTACTCTTCTTTGGAAAAAGCAAGTTCTTTCAAATATAATATTGTAATAAATGATAAGACATTAGAGCACTTAGACTCATTTAAATACCTTGGTCTAGTTATTGATAGTGAGCGAGGCAGTCACCTGGCACGCCGTGCTTCATGGGTTAATGTACAGGAGCAGAATGGAAGTGGTATGAAAACAGTTTTTTTTTAACCTATGAACATGGTCACATTCTAGCACTACAGAGGCAAGGTTTGTATGTGCAGAACTAGTTGTGTTTACTGCCAACAGATTCTTCTGGGAGAATGTTAACAACTTCTCCATTTCTGACATATGCACGCTCGAGTTAACCCATCTAACTCTGACTAGTTGACCTGATGAATTGTACAGAAATTGATACATTAAAAAAAAAACTTTATCAATTTTATGAGGCATGTTATAAAACACACCCATACAAGAATTTTCATAATTAATGTATTACAATTTTTTGTCATGGTATCCAGAAATTAAATCATTCTGGATTTGTTTTTAATATTGTCTAAATCAACAGAGACATTTTCTCCTGGTGCAAGGTCCTCAAGATTGAGTGGTAGATTTAGGACCTATTTGAAAGTTGACCAAAATTGTGCTAATTGCCTTTTCAATTTAATCTTTAAAAATCTAGCTTGATCTAAACGGTCTGACAGTCTTGAGGATGAGCTCGAACTGTAGGCTTCTAAAAAGAAGCATCTTAGGTAATTAGGTCTCAGATCTCCAAGGCAGAATTCAATGCATACTATGATTCAGATCTAGAAAAGTAGTTACAATAAAACTTATAGATATATGGCATCATAGTATTTTTTGGTGGATATAGAGTGTTGATTTTGGTGGATCTAGAGAATAAATTATGGTGGATCTAGAATATAAACTATGGTGGATCTAGAATATAAATTATGATGGATCTAGAATAAAGATAATGGTGGATCTAGAATATAAATTATGGTGGATCTAGAATATAGACAATGGTGGCTCAAGAATATAAATTATGGTGGATCTAAAAAATAGATTATGGTGGATCTAGAATATAAGTTATAGAGGATTTAGAAAATAAATTATGGTGGATCTAGAATATAAATTATGGTGGATCTAGAATGTAAATTATGGTGGATCTAGAATATAAATTATGGTGGATCTAGGGTATATATTGTGGTAGATCTAGACTATAGATTATGGTGAATCTAGAGTACAAATTATGGTGGATCTAGAGTAAAGATTTTGATGGATCTAGAATATAAATTATGGTGGATCTAGAGTAAAGATTTTGATGGATCTAGAATATAAATTATGGTTGATCTAGAGTATAGATTTTGGTGGATCTAGAGTATAAGATTATAGGCCAAGATATAACAATGAAGTATAGATGTTTGTCCCAACAAGTTCATTTTTTTTGTTTTTAATTTCCCTATTTCCTTGTAAGATGGTAGGTCCATGAATTTCCTTTCGGAACACCAAAAGTTCTAGAGAATCTGGTTATAACTAAGTTATGAGCAACACCCACCATCCAATATGGGCACAGAGTCGCTGTTGAGGGAAGCATCAGAGAAGGAGTTGCCAAACTCCTGGCTGTCCCTGGAGCTGTTCCTGTGGTGACGCTTGCGTCGAAAGAAGCTCCGCCGGGCAGACGCAGAGCTGCGGCGAGACGAGCCCTTCAGGTCGTCCGCCTCGTGCAGGCTCCAGCTCTCCGAGTGGGTGCGCCTCAGCACTAGCTCGTCCTCAAGCCTAGACACACACACACACACACACACACGCAAGGGAAGAAGTCATGTTTCACGCAGCCATTTCTTTTTACATGTATATAAATAAGGTTTCTGTGCATGATTGTTTCAGAGAACCTAAAATGAGACTCAGAAATAAAGGTAAGAATAGGAAAAGCCAAAAAAACCTTGCAAGAAATGAAACATATTCTGTCTTATAGCATACTAGCCCTGAGTTCAGACCAGTGCTCAGGTACTATGTAAATTCAGTCCTTACGTACAGCAGCCAGACCTAAACATTAAACCGCTAGAAAAACATATGACAGACACAAAGATGTGGTTCATACCAAGAATGTTCAGCCCATGGATGACACAAAATACATTAAACCGCTAGAAAAACATATGACAGAAACAAAGATGTGGTTCATACCAAGAATGTTCAGCCTATGGACGACACAAAATACATTAAACCGCTAGAAAAACATATGACAGAAACAAAGATGTGGTTCATACCAAGAATGTTCAGCCCATGGAGGACACAAAATACATTAAACCGCTAGAAAAACATATGACAGAAACAAAGATGTGGTTCATACCAAGAATGTTCAGCCTATGGACGACACAAAATACATTAAACGGTAAAACCGCTAGAAAAACATATGACAGAAACAAAGATGTGGTTCATACCAAGAATGTTCAGCCCATGGACGACACAAAATACAAACCAAAGAGTGTTAAGAAAAGCAGTGAGTGGGTTAAATCCCCTCAGCAGAATCAGGACATAAGCAAAGTTTGTTGACCATGTTATGCACAGACATAAATAAGAACACATTATTATACGTGGAAAAGTGAATGGATAGAGAGCCAGAGCCACACAGAGAGAAAATATCTTGGACAGAATGGGAAGATGGAAGCAAAGAGATAGCCTTGATTGTAAAATACCAGGACAGAGAAATGTGCAGTGACTTTGTGTTGACACACACACACACACACACACAGTTTGGAAGATGGAAGCAAAGAGACTGCCCTGATTGTAAAATAGCAGGACTGTGTGTTGCCATATTGCACCTGATTCTGCTGGGGACCACGCCCGCGTGCAGCTTGTTGCCCTGAGGGTCGAGCAGCCATGCAAACCAGGAACCCAGCTGGCCCCGGTACAGACTGTCCTCCACATACAGAACGTCGTCGCGACGGAACGCAAGGTCCAGGCCATCGCCGTTTTCCAGGGGTCGCTCAAAATTGGCTCGGATGTAGAAACTGTCGCATGGCATCTTACGGATTTTGTTAAATTCTAAATGTAGAGTAGGGGGAAATAAGAAACAAAAACATGGAAAAATTGGTTTGTAGAGGCACAGGACTTTTGGGCTCAGTACTTGATTTCACTGCTAACCAAATATAACTTTGGAGCTAAACAATTCGGAATGTACCTTTATTTTACAATGTGTATTCTGATCCATTAGCTTTTCCACTAGCTGTTCTATTTTTAGCCTTCTTCTTCCAACCCCTTAAGGGTGAGTTCTTGTAGCTTTGTCAGCAAGGTATATATCCATGAGTGCAGGCAACAAGGGGTGTCAATTGGGAAAATGTTTTTAAGGATCCTCAAACACAGAAAATCTACAGCTAGTTAAAAAAATGCAAATTTCTTATACAAAAAAAGTAGACATGGGATATCATGGCCAACTATAAAATACCCAACTGTTTGTTTCGTTTTATTTTTTATTTTTTAGAAAGAGCGAGTGAGCGAGAGAGAGAGAGAGAGAGAGAGAGAGAGAGAGAGAGAGAGAGAGAGAGAGAGAGAGAGAGAGAGAGAGAGAGAGAGAGAGAGAGAGAGAGAGAGAGAGAGAGAGAGAGAGAGAGAGAGAGGGAGAGAGAAAGAGAAAGAGAGAGAGAGGAGGAGGAGAGAGATAAAAACGGCAACAAATAAAAACTACAGAATAGAAGTCAATAGGTTCCTAGATCTTATTCAAATTGAGGTCTAGATTTAAATCTGAATGAACTTCTGCTGGTAGAAGAACAAAACTACCCCTCAACGTTTAACTTCCAGCATAAAAAGTTCTGCTTTAAAACCGGGTCACAGCAAACACCCCTAGCGTTGAGTTCAGTCCTGTTGGAGTTAAGTAACAAAAAAAACAACAATAGAATGTGTTTCATGTAATGTGATCATCTCAATTTTCTTCTAACCTTTTTCCCTGGTGCCGATGTATTGCGATGCATAAGCTCTGAGGGAGAGGATAAGAGTGAGTTGCACAAATCCTGAAAATGTGCACCCACGTAGAGCTGTATTAAGTCGCTACACTCCCTGAGAACCATCCACAACTTGGACATTTTAGGTGATACTTTGGAATTTCCATACTAAATTTCATCAGCACAGAAATACTTTTTTCTCCGCTATACAGAAGAGCAGAGAAACAAATAGAACCAAAAGGAAAGCCAACTAGAGGAGCACTTACTGGCAAAGTTATAGAAGACACAGAGCTCTATACTTACTGGCAAAGTTGTAGAAGACACAGAGCTCTATACTTACTGGCAAAGTTATAGAAGACACAGAGCTCTATACTTACTGGCAAAGTTATAGAAGACACAGAGCTCTATACTTACTGGCAAAGTTATAGAAGACACAGAGCTCTATACTTACTGGCAAAGTTATAGAAGACGCAGAGCTCTATACTTACTGGCAAAGTTATAGAAGACGCAGAGCTCTATACTTACTGGCAAAGTTATAGAAGACACAGAGCTCTATACTTACTGGCAAAGTTATAGAAGACACAGAGCTCTATACTTACTGGCAAAGTTATAGAAGACACAGAGCTCTATACTTACTGGCAAAGTTATAGAAGACACAGAGCTCTATACTTACTGGCAAAGTTATAGAAGACACAGAGCTCTATACTTACTGGCAAAGTTATAGAAGACACAGAGCTCTATACTTACTGGCAAAGTTATAGAAGACACAGAGCTCTATACTTACTGGCAAAGTTATAGAAGACACAGAGCTCTATACTTACTGGCAAAGTTATAGAAGACACAGAGCTCTATACTTACTGGCAAAGTTATAGAAGACACAGAGCTCTATACTTACTGGCAAAGTTATAGAAGACACAGAGCTCTATACTTACTGGCAAAGTTATAGAAGACACAGAGCTCTATACTTACTGGCAAAGTTATAGAAGACACAGAGCTCTATACTTACTGGCAAAGTTATAGAAGACACAGAGCTCTATACTTACTGGCAAAGTTATAGAAGACACAGAGCTCTATACTTACTGGCAAAGTTATAGAAGACACAGAGCTCTATACTTACTGGCAAAGTTATAGAAGACACAGAGCTCTATACTTACTGGCAAAGTTATAGAAGACACAGAGCTCTATACTTACTGGCAAAGTTATAGAAGACACAGAGCTCTATACTTACTGGCAAAGTTATAGAAGACACAGAGCTCTATACTTACTGGCAAAGTTATAGAAGACACAGAGCTCTATACTTACTGGCAAAGTTATAGAAGACACAGAGCTCTATACTTACTGGCAAAGTTGTAGAAGACACAGAGCTCTATACTTACTGGCAAAGTTATAGAAGACACAGAGCTCTATACTTACTGGCAAAGTTATAGAAGACACAGAGCTCTATACTTACTGGCAAAGTTATAGAAGACACAGAGCTCTATACTTACTGGCAAAGTTATAGAAGACACAGAGCTCTATACTTACTGGCAAAGTTATAGAAGACACAGAGCTCTATACTTACTGGCAAAGTTATAGAAGACACAGAGCTCTATACTTACTGGCAAAGTTATAGAAGACACAGAGCTCTATACTTACTGGCAAAGTTATAGAAGACACAGAGCTCTATGCTGGCACAGGGCCTGGTCAGCTCCACCATCGCTTTCTCCGCTGTCACTGAGCGAAAATCCACAGAATTGAACTGAAAAAGCACCATGGCAAGTGTTGTCAATGTCACAACGATAAACATAGAGGCTATTCTTAAGGTCTCACTGTTTTGGGAGCTGATGTTTAATACTGATATCCCTATTAGTTCAATCTTTCCAGTCAGTGTATTTGATGCACATTACAAAAAACAACAAGAACATTGCAACATTTTCGTACACATCATTAGTGTGTCATTTATAGTATCGTTAAAAGTTAACTACACTGACCTCTAGAATATGATCTCCTCTTTGCAGAGAATGTGTGCTCCCGACAAAACAGTCAGAGTAGACTTCATTCACAAAAATGCCCACAGCGTTGCCTCCAATGAAGGAGAAACCCGGTCCGATCATGTTCGGGTTGCTCTTCTTCAGACTGATGAAGCGGCGCTTGTCTGTGCACGAGTCTATGGGCCTGGGCCAGCAAACAAAACAACAACAAACAAACTGATCTTAGTAACGGCTACCAGCGAGAAAAATGAAAACAACAACTGATCTTAGTAACGGCTACCAGCGAGAAAAATGAAAACAACAACTGATCTTAGTAACGGCTACCAGCGAGAAAAATGAAAACAACAACTGATCTTAGTAACGGCTACCAGCGAGAAAAATGAAAACAACAACTGATCTTAGTAACGGCTACCAGCGAGAAAAATGAAAACAACAACTGATCTTAGTAACGGCTACCAGCGAGAAAAATGAAAACAACAACTGATCTTAGTAACGGCTACCAGCGAGAAAAATGAAAACAACAACTGATCTTAGTAACGGCTACCAGCGAGAAAAATGAAAACAACAACTGATCTTAGTAACGGCTACCAGCGAGAAAAATGAAAACAACAAACAGGTATGGCTTAGCGTTAGAACATACAGAATTTTACAGTAAAATAAACATTAAAAATGCTCATAACTGTTGCTCTTTAATGCCCCCCCCCCCCCCCCCCCCCCCAGCCCGCACGCTAAAAAACCACACACGTTCTCTTTCACTCCCCCCCCCCCCCCCCCCCCCTTTCTCAAGGGACACTAAGTGTGAATTGCAAATTAAATAAAATCCATACATGCACAAATTGTGAGACTGTTTTTAAAATTAGACTTAATTCACACAAACAAAACTTGGATTTAATGAATACCATGGATGTAGATGTATAAGAAAAGACATTTTCTTTTCACAAATCCTAATATAGAATCTAATGGTATCTGCCATTGAGAGCTAAAGATAAATACAATAAATTACTGAGAGCCTCATAAATCTAGGAGAAAACACTGTACAGTAGTGGATGTCTCAGTGAATGAGTTTTAATTATAGAGTAGAAAATCATGATTTAGATCTAATAATAATTTTACTTATATAGCGCTTTCCACCTAAGTATCAAAGCGCTTTACATTTTTCAAGATAAAAGCATATAAATTTTTTTTTGTAAAAAGGTGATAATTAGAATACAAAGGAACATACAAAAAAAAAAACACATTAGCTAATGAGATCATGGTGATTGGGTAGAAATTCTAATTTGACAAATGTTTTTGAAAAAGAAATGTTTTTAAATGTTTTCGAAAAAGGGACTCACAAGAGATTGATCTTATTGAAAGAGGTAGAGAGTTCCAAACAGTGGAGCCAGCTTTGGAAAATGATCGATCTCCATATGATACAAGATTGGTCTTAGGAGTGTGCAAGAGGCTTTTATTTTCAGATCGTAACTGAAGAACAGGATTGTAAAGGGAAATAAGTTATTTAAAATAGGAAGAAGAATTATTACAATAAGCATTAAAACAAAGAAGAACAAAATTGTACACAATTATAGCCGAAAAGGGGAGACAATGAAGGATACTAAGCAAAAGAGTAGAACTGGTTTTCTCGTAGAAATCTAATCCTAATACAAGTCTGGCTGCTCTGTTCTGAACTTTCTGTAATTTATGTATTCGACAACTAGGGAGACCAGCTAGCAAAGAATTGCAATAGTCTAGGCGTGATAGCACAAATGCACACACCACTGTTCATAGTCAAGGTATTTCTTCATTTGATTAATCTTTAAAAAAGTTAATAATTTAATAATATAGTTATGTTGTTGATGTGGTCATCCAAATAAAGTAAAAAAACTGTCAAGAATCACGCCTAGATTTTTTGCATTAAGACAAACTTCAAAAGTAATTTTATCTATTGAAAGATTTAGATTAGGCATAATATTTAAATTGTGACTAGTCCCACATAAAAGTACTTCAGTTTTGTTACCGTTTAGCTTCAATTCATTGCTTATCATCCAACCTCCTATGGTCTCGCAAGATGCCTCCAAATCATCAATAACAGAATGAATTTCAGAGGGAGTGGAAGATTTATAAAGCTGAGTATCGTCAGCAAACATATGATTATTAATTTCAAGGGGCCTAATGGCGTTGGAAAGAGGTCTTACATAGAGAGTATAGAGGATAGGACCAAGGACCGAGCCCTGTGGGACAACGAAACTGAGAGTTTTAAAACCAGAAAATTGTCCATTAATGATTACTGCTTGGGCTCTATTTGTAAGGTATGATTTAAACCACTTCAACTTCTCCAAAATTTTCGAGATAAAAGGCAAGTTAGAAACTGGGCGATAGTTTTCCAAGTTCTCAGTTTTTTCAAGAGGGGTGTTACAAGCGCTTTTTTAAAAGAATTTGGGACAACTCCACAGTTTAGAGAGGTGTTAATATGCTAGTTATATGTGGCAACAGTGTGTCTAGACATTGCATTAATAATTTGGTAGGGATGGGATCAAGATTACATGACTTAGAGGGGATGATAAATAATTTTTCACATCTAAGGTGGATACTCTATGGAAGGCATTGAACGATTGACCGTTAAATTGTATATCGAAAGCATCAAACTCAATAGCATCGTTAAAACATCGATCAATATTGTTTCTAATAACAGATATCTTGTCAATAAAATATTCAATAAACGCGCCAGGAAGATTATCTGACGGAATTGTTGTTGGTAGAGTTAACTCCCTTGACTTGCCACATAGATTATCCACAACTGCAAATAATTCTTTTGAAGATGAACAACCGTCAACCTTTGTGCGTAACGTAAATAGTTCAGTTTTTCACTAGTGATTATCCCAACAAGTTCACTAATCTTGAGTCGATACAATTGACGATCACCATCAGACTCTATGCGTCTGCCGCCCTGCAGCGCCGCCTTGCATCCATTACTGCTGGGGACAACCAAGGAGCCTGAGCACAATGGAATATCCGCCTAACAGCAGTCGGGGCATGCTTATCCAATACAGTCCGCAGCTTGTTGTCAAACATGTCAACATTGTCATCAAAACAATCTGTATCTGAATGGGTAGGATTCTGCTCGTGGTGCTCCGAGTGTAAACGATTGGGGTCAGACAATGCACCATTCAAATCACTATTAAACTTAGTTATATCAATATTCTTTATCTTACTCGATTTTAGCAGACGTGGGGTTGTTTTTGTTCTGTAAACATTATCAATTTTAAACTCAACCGCGGAATGGTCCGAAATCTGAAAGCCACTGACGACTACGTCGCTGATAAAAGGATTGTCAAAATCTAAATGATTATGATATCAGCTGATCTTCTATTAGATTAAGTGTGAATCATCGAATGCCTGTCAGTTCTACAAGACAAAGCCTTGAGAACGTCGTGAACGTTAATTCTTCAATAGATACTAAAACTAAAAATAAACAGTTTTAAGTATATGTGTGCTTGTTTCATGTGAATAATACTTAAGTTTTGTTTCGGTTCAAACTACCTTTACTAGAACCCTTGCTTCCTCCCTATTTCTTGTTACTGTTTTTAGCAATCACTACTGTACTTTCGGTTTTGTTTTAATTAAAACTGTGACTGGTGCATTGAACATTCTACTGATCTACAAAATAAAATGGCCGTGGGGGTTTTAAACGAAGCCAATATAATATCCATTTTAAAATTTTTGGAGGAATAATATGATAGTGAGAAAAGAATTTCTCCTCAAAAGTACAATACAAATTTCAGTTGCATGAAAAGCTTTGGTTCAATGGAGAAAGGTCCAGCTGTACTGTCAGCAACTAGGCTACAGGAGTTCATGTAGTAGATTATAAGCCGACAGGGGCCTGTGAAGTCCAACCTGCCATGTGTCATCAAGCGATGGATAAACAAGAAACGAAACCATCGATGCAGTTTGGTGCATCCCTACCTCCGACTATTGGGAGCAAAAAAAGGGCCACTCTCAAACATTTGAGGCGGGTCACTCCTTTCCAGGCACCTTATTGCTTGCATGTGGGCGCAACATGCACATCCCTATGCACTGATCACAAGCACCAGTGACATAGAGTCGGGTCCACAGGCAGATGAGGCACAGTGCCTGATTGTTCAGAGAAGAACTAAAAATAAGTACAACAATATAATGCTCTAGCACAGGTAAAAGTCATTCACAGATACCGTCCAAGTAGAAAGATATACTAACAGTGATATAATTATTCTTCCAGTGAGATAATAAGAACCGTGACTAGGTCAAGCCCAGATCACATTAAACTGACATTTCATATGCAAGACGATAGCAAATTCTTACTTCTTTAACTCACGATAGTCTCTGTGACAACATTGATCAATGCAAATTGATATTTGCAATGCAGACATCAACTGTGTATCACGCTATTGAACATAACCCAGACGAAAATTTATGATCGAACACTATTATGGAAAAAAGTTGACTATCGATATATGTTAAACCAACCAAGAAAACTAATGCTAATACTAACAGTTATTGTGCTTTATAAGTGAAAATGAAAATTTGCTGAGTATTTTGTTGGGCCCCATCTGAACCAATGCATATAAACTGAAGTTATAGGACGTACTATTTTCCACTTGACGTGATGCTTCAAGGACTGACCCTAAGGCGTATTTTACCGCACTTTGGCGTCACACATTATGCCC
The DNA here is from genome assembly GCA_003991915.1 of Elysia chlorotica. Taxonomy (NCBI): domain Eukaryota; kingdom Metazoa; phylum Mollusca; class Gastropoda; family Plakobranchidae; genus Elysia; species Elysia chlorotica. The sequence continues at coordinate 164,554 of RQTK01000912.1, forward strand.
AGACCGTAATGCTGGCAGGTCTGCATTACTGTTTAATGGCCCCCTCCCCCCTGAGGCTGTGTGAGACTTACACTTGGTTAAAGGCCCTGGCCTGGTGCTTGGCTTCAGGCGCTGTTTGCTGCGAGGCGTGCTTCGGCGACAGGCTCTGGGACACCGTCAGTGAGGACGAGTTGATGGAGGCGCTGCTCGACAAGTCCCCGCCGTGGTCAGTGTACTCTGCACGGTCAAGAGAAACGATACATCAGCCTTTATACCTTGCCTATCTGTGGTCAGTGTACTCTACACGGTCAAGAGAAACGATACATCAGCCTTTATACCTTGCCTATCTGTGGTCAGTGTACTCTACACGGTCAAGAGAAACGATACATTGTGGTCAGTGTACTCTACACAGTCAAGAGAAACGATACATCAGACTTTATACCTTGCCTATCTGTGGTCAGTGTACTCTACACGGTCAAGAGAAACGATACATCAGCCTTTATACCTTGCCTATCTGTGGTCAGTGTACTCTACACGGTCAAGAGAAACGATACATCAGCCTTTATACCTTGCCTATCTGTGGTCAGTGTACTCTACACGGTCAAGAGAAACGATACATCAGCCTTTATACCTTGCCTATCTGTGGTCAGTGTACTCTACACGGTCAAGAGAAACGATACATCAGCCTTTATACCTTGCCTATCTGTGGTCAGTGTACTCTACACGGTCAAGAGAAACGATACATCAGCCTTTATACCTTGCCTATCTGTGGTCAGTGTACTCTACACGGTCAAGAGAAACGATACATCAGCTTTATACCTTGCCTATCTGTGGTCAGTGTACTCTACACGGTCAAGAGAAACGATACATCAGCCTTTATACCTTGCCTATCTGTGGTCAGTGTACTCTACACGGTCAAGAGAAACGATACATCAGCCTTTATACCTTGCCTATCTGTGGTCAGTGTACTCTGCACGGTCAAGAGAAACGATACATTGTGGTCAGTGTACTCTGCACGGTCAAGAGAAACGATACATCAGCCTTTATACCTTGCCTATCTGTGGTCAGTGTACTCTACACGGTCAAGAGAAACGATACATTGTGGTCAGTGTACTCTACACGGTCAAGAGAAACGATACATCAGCCTTTATACCTTGCCTATCTGTGGTCAGTGTACTCTACACGGTCAAGAGAACCTTGCCTATCTGTGGTCAGTGTACTCTGCACGGTCAAGAGAAACGATACATTGTGGTCAGTGTACTCTGCACGGTCAAGAGAAACGATACATTGTGGTCAGTGTACTCTGCACGGTCAAGAGAAACGATACATTGAAAATATGATGATGTCATGCAAGGGTGTGTTTCCAGCTAAAGACAATGTTGGCAGTATCCTTGTGCTGTGATTTATAAGGCATATGACTTTCTGCAACTCTTTAATGATGCAGCTGGTTTTGGTCTGCTTAGAACAGAGCTGACTTACTGTCAGGATTGTACTGGACTTTCATGGTGAGGTTGTCGTCGCACTGCCTCAGCACCGTGACTGCGTGCTCATAGTTGGCGTTCCTCATGTTGATACCACACACCTGAGCAAGATGGCAAAAAGTGAACAAAAGCAAAAATAAAACTTCTGTCTGTTGTTAACCAATAACAGCACCATTTACTGATACCAGTGAACAGACTTGTGTCGTTTCACAGATTAAAATTATAAATGATATTTGAACTAGACGTGGTACCCGTTCTATCAAATTTATTTCAAAGTATTTGCATACTCAATTTCTTATATTAATTTTTCTGGAGATTTTTTATCAATCTTTCTGTTTCTCCAATTTCATTGAAATCAAAACGCTTTTGATGGTCTAGGTAGGATTTGAACTAACATGTCTTTTTAACTGTAGAGAAATTCAAGAAGGCGGCGTTACTATGACAACAAAGACTAAACAAATTTTAATTAAAATAAAATACTTAATTTCCTCTAGTTTGCATAGAGCCAATCTCAATATGGTTGTGAAAATTGTATAGCTTCATTCATTTCCACTTTGTTTTTCTTTCTTTTTACCTTGCAATTTGTTTTTATCAAGCTCTCTAATGTGACGGTTTGCATTTCTCACCTCGAGGAGTTGGTCGCCAATGACTAGGCCAGCTTGTGCAGCCAGGCTGTTATCGTTGACGGAGGATACGAAGATTCCACCGCTGGGGCCACCCTGGATTTTAAAGCCCACAGGTTTGGAGCTCTTCTCAAACAGAATGTCCCGCGTCTCGTGATGACTAGGTCTAGAGACACACACACACACAAACACACACAGAAACAGAAAGAAAAACAACCAACATGAATATTATAACAAAACCAACCAAAAACATATTTTCTTTGTAAAGTGAGCGGGAAAGCAGATGGCAGTGAAGTGCAACATATAGCCACTCCTATCAGGGGGTAGTGAAGTGCAACATATAGCCACTCCTACCAGGTGGTAGTGAAGCACAACATATAGCCACTCCTACCAGGTGGTAGTGAAGCACAACATATAGCCACTCCTATCAGGGGGTAGTGAAGTGCAACATATAGCCACTCCTATCAGGGGGTAGTGAAGTGCAACATATAGCCACTCCTATCAGGGGGTAGTGAAGTGCAACATATAGCCACTCCTACCAGGTGGTAGTGAAGCACAACATATAGCCACTCCTATCAGGGGGTAGTGAAGTGCAACCATCCAAACTAAGCACTTGTAATTCTATGGAATCCAACATCAAGACTCCAAAGGAATTCCATCCTGGACGCAGCTGATAAACTCGAGAGATAAACATCACTAACCAGAAAATAGAAAGCCTATCTCACACACAAGACAAGTAGCACCTGAGATAAAGACACAACTGGTAGAGAACATCAACAAAAAAGATTCTCATGAGTATTACAGAAAAAAATATCGATCAATAAAAAGAAAACTCAATTCTAGTATACACAGATGGTTCAGCCTTTAAAGGTTCATCAAATACTCGTTATGGTTTAAGCATGCAATTACCAGATGGCACCCGTGAAGACCTATCAATTGCCTGTGGGGAAATTTGTTCAAATTTCGAGGCAAAATCTGTAGCAATCAAAGCCTTACTCCACTACTTATCAAACCTATTTTCGATCAAGCCTGAAAGATTAACTGACCCTGTTTTCTCTGATGCTAAATCTGTCCTGCAAGCTCTTGAAAACTGGCCAACAGAAAACTCGTACATCAAAAGCCTTTCAAAAACTGTTACAAACTTTCTCACTGCTCATGCTGTCAAACTTACACTTCAATGGATATCAGGACATATAAACATTCCAGGACAGACTAGCTAAACAAGGAACAAGAAACCCCTAAAACACTCAACCAACATCCGTGACTACAGCCAAACAAATTATAAGAAACAACAAGAAAGAGGAATGGCTAAATGGGTGGTCTCTGGGAAAGGCTGGAAGATCTGTCTTTAAACACATGCCGACACCCAAGCCAAAAGACAGAATTGACTTTCTGACACATCAAGAACAGGTGACAATATATCGGCCGAGAACCCAGCACCACTCAACTACGACATCAATCTTTTGAACCCAAAAAAAGAACCGTTCTGCTCCCTCTACCCCTAAACATACAAAACAGTCGAACATATCTTATTCAACTGTTCTAAACTATAGGAAAACACATTATACTGCATAAAAGACCAACTAGAAAGGACATATACATTCTTCATCATGTCATTAAGTCGAAGGGCGCAGGCTCAAGTGGCTGCTGGATTGAAAAAGTAAGTAAGTAAGTAAGGTGAGCTTATTTAAAATACTCACTTTGCATGCATCTTTTTCCATTAACACTTCAATTTTTATTGGTTTTGCTTTGATATTTTTTAAGTACTAAACATTAACACTTCAATTTTTACTGGTTTTGCTTTGATAAAAAAACACCAAGGAAGCTTTTCTGCGATAAAGAAGAAAAGTGCTCACGTTTTTCTGAACATGTACTCGTCACTCTGAGGGGAGACTTTCTGGTTGAGGGAGCCACGGGGGTCCAGGTGGAACAGCGGAGAGCCAGGGCTGCTGCGGTCAGACACTGGAACAATCACATTCATGGTTCAATACTATCAGACTCAGTGTCCACATATAATATAGTATATGAAGTTAATATATAATAATAATAATAATAATGAAGATCAATACAAAAGCAAGAGGAGCTTTTTTAAGCCCATGTAAAGCTCACAAAATATTATAGCTGTTATGTTATGATAAAATTTAAATTTCTCTTGTCAAAACATGCAACACATTTGAAAGGCTAAAGATTGATAAAGAAGGCCTGACCTATCTCCACAGAGCCTGACTTTGTGTTCACGCTGGTGGTGGATGGAATTCTGATGCGCTCAAACACGTCCCGCTTAGCAGCAAATGCGTTCTGGTGCCTCACAACGTCTTCATCCATGAAGGCAGCTCTGCCTAGGTGCGCCTGGCCGTGGGGGGAAGCCCGCGCGTAGCGGGTCGGGTACAGCTCCTCGCTGATGGTGGGGGTGAACCTCTCCAGCGTGCTCTGGCTCTGGGAAACGGACAAGGTCACAAGTTGAACAAAACCTTTGCATGCAGAATTTACATCCGTGAAAAACTAGTTTTCTGCAAGTATCGGATAAAGGCTTGGGCCGGGATGTTGCTTACCAAAGTATGGACAATATTGTGGACGTGCCCAAAGACTAACATCTGACAAGTTTACGTGCTGCCTTACAGAGACAGTGCAGGGATACCACGACTATGCTCCGCCAGTCACATGATACCGACCCCGACCCCACCGGAAAGCGACAAAGTTACAAGAGCGAGGCTCAAACACGGACCTCTTTCATGGAAAGCTGATATTCTACCCCAGGGTACGGTGAAACCAACTATTCAATACAACTACACATGTAGAAATTAGATCAGTGAACATTTATTTCCCACCAGGTATCACATCACCGATGGTGTGCATAGGGGCACAGTGTAAAAAACAATTCAATCCAAACACGCATGTAGAATTTAGATGATATATCACAAACCTTGCGCAATTTTAAACAGTTTTGCTTGACGGGCTATGTAGTATTGGGCGAAAGATCGTGGAACACCCATTTACATTATACTTTTAGTACTTCATCTTTTCATAAAGAAGACTTGAGAACACTTTAGATTTTCCTAGTGAATGGCTCCACGCTTGTCTTTCAACAGCAGAGCTAGGAAAGTTGGCACTTGTTTGGTCTTATCCTTCCAAGCCAAAGTCCTACTCAAAAGAAAAAAGTATTGCTCAATTAAAATTCGCTTCCCCCTTTGCACTTACCGTTTTACAGGTATTTCAAAGAGAAAAAGTGTTGCCTAAGATGTGTCCTACTGGTCTTTTGCTAGGTGGCAGGCGTGACGTACCTAGAACAGCACAAGATCTGGGCACTTTCTACATAGAGCAATTTAGGCTGCGAGTAGTGAAGTTTGCCTACCTTCTGTGAGGGACTGGGGGAGCTGTACCGGTCGGTCAGAGCGCCGTGGTAGGACAGAGGTCTGTGATCGTGGTCACCCTCGATGGGGCTAATCACTGGAAAAGTTCCCGGCGGGGAGGACAAGCCAGGTCCGGTCTGGGCGCCGCTGGATGGAGTGCTGGGGGACACACAATAAACACACTCGTTACCAGGTGTGCTGGGGGACACACAATAAACACACTCGTTACCAGGTGTGCTGGGGGACACACAATAAACACACTCGTTACCAGGTGTGCTGGGGGACACACAATAAACACACTCGTTACCAGGTGTGCTGGGGGACACACAATAAACACACTCGTTACCAGGTGTGCTGGGGGGACACACAATAAACACACTCGTACCACGTGTGCTGGGGGACACACAATAAACACACTCATTACCAGGTGAACATGGGGAACACACAATAAACACACTCGTTACCAGGTGTGCTGGGAGACACACAATAAACACACTCATTACCAGGTGAACATGGGGAACACACAATAAACACACTCGTTACCACGTGTGCTGGGGGACACACAATAAACACACTCATTACCAGGTGAACATGGGGAACACACAATAAACACACTCGTTACCACGTGTGCTGGGGGACACACAATAAACACACTCGTTACCAGGTGTGCTGGGGGACACACAATAAACACACTCATTACCAGGTGAACATGGGGAACACACAATAAACACATTCGTTACCAGGTGTGCTGGGGAACACACAATAAACACACTCATTACCAGGTGAACATGGGGAACACACAATAAACACACTCGTTACCACGTGTGCTGGGGGACACACAATAAACACACTCATTACCAGGTGAACATGGGGAACACACAATAAACACACTCGTTACCACGTGTGCTGGGGGACACACAATAAACACACTCGTTACCAGGTGTGCTGGGGGACACACAATAAACACACTCATTACCAGGTGAACATGGGGAACACACAATAAACACACTCGTTACCACGTGTGCTGGGGGACGTTACCAGGTGAACATGGGGGACACACAATAAACACATTCGTTACCAGGTGTGCTGGGGGACACACAATAAACACACTCGTTACCAGGTGAACATGGGGGACACACAATAAACACACTCGTTACCAGGTGTGCTGGGGGACACACAATAAACACACTCGTTACCAGGTGTGCTGGGGGACACACAATAAACACACTCGTTACCAGGTGTGCTGGGGGACACACAATAAACACATCATTACCAGGTGAACATGGGGGACACACAATAAACACATTCGTTACCAGGTGAACATGGGGGACACACAATAAACACATTCGTTACCAGGTGAACATGGGGGACACACAATAAACACACTCATTACCAGGTGTGCTGGGGGACACACAATAAACACACTCGTTACCAGGTGTGCTGGGGGACACACAATAAACACACTCGTTACCAGGTGTGCTGGGGGACACACAATAAACACACTCGTTACCAGGTGTGCTGGGGGACACACAATAAACACACTCGTTACCAGGTGAACATGGGGGACACACAATAAACACATTCGTTACCAGGTGAACATGGGGGACACACAATAAACACACTCATTACCAGGTGAACATGGGGGACACACAATAAACACACTCGTTACCAGGTGAACATGGGGGACACACAATAAACACATTCGTTACCAGGTGTGCTGGGGGACACACAATAAACACATTCGTTACCAGGTGAACATGGGGGACACACAATAAACACACTCGTTACCAGGTGTGCTGGGGGACACACAATAAACACACTCGTTACCAGGTGTGCTGGGGGACACACAATAAACACACTCGTTACCAGGTGAACATGGGGGACACACAATAAACACACTCGTTACCAGGTGTGCTGGGGGACACACAATAAACACACTCGTTACCAGGTGAACATGGGGGACACACAATAAACACACTCGTTACCAGGTGTGCTGGGGGACACACAATAAACACACTCGTTACCAGGTGTGCTGGGGGACACACAATAAACACACTCGTTACCAGGTGTGCTGGGGGACACACAATAAACACACTCGTTACCAGGTGTGCTGGGGGACACACAATAAACACACTCGTTACCAGGTGTGCTGGGGGACACACAATAAACACACTCGTTACCAGGTGAACATGGGGGACACACAATAAACACACTCATTACCAGGTGTGCTGGGGGACACACAATAAACACACTCATTACCAGATGTGCTGGGGGACACACAATAAACACACTCATTACCAGATGTGCTGGGGGACACACAATAAACACACTCATTACCAGATGTGCTGGGGGACACACAATAAACACACTCATTACCAGATGTGCTGGGGGACACACAATAAACACACTCATTACCAGATGTGCTGGGGGACACACAATAAACACACTCATTACCAGATGTGCTGGGGGACACACAATAAACACACTCATTACCAGATGTGCTGGGGGACACACAATAAACACACTCATTACCAGATGTGCTGGGGGACACACAATAAACACACTCATTACCAGATGTGCTGGGGGACACACAATAAACACACTCATTACCAGATGTGCTGGGGGACACACAATAAACACACTCATTACCAGATGTGCTGGGGGACACACAATAAACACACTCATTACCAGATGTGCTGGGGGACACACAATAAACACACTCATTACCAGATGTGCTGGGGGACACACAATAAACACACTCATTACCAGATGTGCTGGGGGACACACAATAAACACACTCATTACCAGATGTGCTGGGGGACACACAATAAACACACTCATTACCAGATGTGCTGGGGGACACACAATAAACACACTCATTACCAGATGTGCTGGGGGACACACAATAAACACACTCATTACCAGATGTGCTGGGGGACACACAATAAACACACTCATTACCAGATGTGCTGGGGGACAGGGGACACACAATAAACACATTCATTACCAGGTGTGCTGGGGGACACACAATAAACACACTCGTTACCAGGTGTGCTGGGGGACACACAATAAACACACTCGTTACCAGGTGTGCTGGGGGACACACAATAAACACACTCATTTCCAGGTGAACAAAATTGTGGGGGCACACAATAAACACACTCATTACCAGGTGAACAAAATTGTGGGGACACACAATAAACACACTCATTACCAGGTGAACACAATTGTGGGGGCACACAATAAACACACTCAGTACCAGGTGAACAAAATTCATCTCAGTGTATGCTTTATGAGCTTTCCTTGCAAACACAAATAATGAATGGTCAAATGTTGCCCACAGGAATGATGCCACAATAATGACCAATGGTGCAGTAGCAAACGTTTGTGACTAGGATTTTTTTTTGAATATGTGTGTATTTATGCTATGCTTATACAACACAGCTCATGGTTTTTCTAAATGGTACTTACTTTCTAGGACCGGTGTTCCAACTGCCCTATCTTAGTTAGGAGGAAAAGTGAGATTGACGAATGAAATGATGAAATTCCATGCTACTCACATTGCCCTGAAGGCCTGGTACTGAGGGGGGCGGCCCAGGTACCCGACCGGGGAGGCCACGCGCTGGTGCCTCTCGTGGATCTCAGAGGCGTAGTCCGTGACTCGCATGGCCGAGGTCAGAGGCCCCTGGATCTCCATGGACGTGGGTCTTGCCCCGTAGGCAGGCGGACTGGACAGGCCGTGTGGGTGTGACGGAGGCGAGCCCGAGCCCAGGCCCAGCATGTACGAGGACGACGCTGTCGAGCTGCTGGCCGACAATCGAGACAGCGACGAGCCGGGGGGCGGGGTGTGCCCGAGCTGGGAGCTCTCGTCACTCACCGTGTGCCAGGCTGGGGGCGGAGCCTGCCAACCCTCAGGCTTGTGGGGGGTGGACGTTGGTCTCTGCCGCGATTTCATCTGGAGAATTACCAGTTTACATTCAGACTTCTAATTTCAAACTCAAACATTGGTAATGAATACATGTTACACTAAAATGGGAATTAAAATAAGGCCATGGTAAGAATTTAAATAGTATGGATTTGTTTTAAAAAATTAGTATTAAATATGTATCTTCTTTATGCAGCAGCTACAAAGAGTACTTTTCTTTAATTTTTTTCCCCTCGTTCCTTTGAAGTTCAATTTTTTTTTTAAAAAAGCTCAGCATAATTATGTGAATGGATTTCAATTGCTGACTTCAGTGAGTTAAGGTTGTCACATGTTTATCACAACTCTACAAACCAAATACCATTCTATGATTCTATAATGAGATTCCTTTCAGTATTTTGAGACAGTAGTCATGCAAGGCATTCACATATTTTTAAGCCAAGATTTGAGAGATGCTTAACCCTAGACTTGTTTACCACCGATTAGATTGGTCGTTAGCTCACTTGTGCAGTGTTACGCCCAATATGATCAGCCGTAACAGACTTAGAGAGGGTTTATTTCATGGCTGACTAATAACTAGTCCTATACAAATAAAGAAGAGCTCCACTTCCTTCCAGTGTTGTTACGCCCAATATGATCAGCCGTTAAGAGACTTAGAGAGGGTTTATTTCACGACTGATAAACTATTCCTATACGAATAAAGAAGAGTTCCACTTCCTTCCAGTGTTGTTTTGAATGCAGATAACTGCTGTTTTCAGCTCATACTCTGTTTACATGTTGACAGTGACACTCAAGTCAGGTGACAACTTTTATTCGTATTATTTTAAGCTAAACATGTCGGTTTCCAAGTTATTTCATGACAAGCTGATATTTTTTAGGATAGAAACTTGATCTTGGCCTTGTAAAGCCAAGGTCAAGGTCACAAAACATGCTGAAAAACGTACTAAAAACCGCTACAAAATTTTCTACACCCTTTCAGTTTCCAAAAAATGTATAGGTTTTATGGTTTTAGAAAAAATTGTTGGCGTCTCCCATTTCATTTTATGACCCCTATATAAATCACCAAATATAGCCCACTAAAAAAGCATGTTGAAAGACTAAGGACCGTGCAGATTCAAGCCTGCTTGTCAACAGAGCAGGTTGGAGAAGGACGGAGCGAGCCAGGAGGGAGAGAGAGGGGAAAAGGCAGCGAGAGAGATTGAGTTGTTGAGTTCGTTTAACGTCCAACATCAGCACTGTATAGGCTATATTGTAGACAGACCCCAAGACTGACATCTGACAATTTTATGTACTGCCACACATAAGACAGGGTGGGGATACCATGACTCTAGCCTCAGTTAACTGACACCGACTCAACCAGGAGGGAGCCAAATTGCCAGGGCTTGAACCCAAACTTTTTGCGAGAGAGAGAGAGAGAGAGAGAGAGAGAGAGAGAGAGAGAGAGAGAGAGAGAGAGAGAGAGAGAGAGAGAGAGAGAGAGAGAGAGAGAGAGAGAGAGAGAGAGAGAGAGAGAGAGAGACAGAGAGAGAGAGAGACAGAGAGAGAGACAGAGAGAGAGAGAGAGAGAGAGAGAGAGAGAGAGAGAGACAGAGAGAGAAGGAGAGAGAGAGGGAGAGAGAGAGAGGAGGAGAGAGAGAGGGAGAAAGAGATGAAGAGAGAGAGGAAGTGAGAGAGAAAGAGAGACAGAGAGAGATGCAATTAAATAATGAAAGGATGAAATTACTCAGGTGCTAAATTTTTTATTCTCACTATGTTGAGCGAATTTTGCTCAAACTATTAACATAATATGGTGAGAAGACTTTTGTTTCTTAAAAATACATTAGGAAAGATGCTAAAATCTTACTGGCAGAACTCTTGGTGCCATTTTGTATGGGTGGAGAGCTGATGATGAGTCAGCCATGCCGTGAGAGTGAGGGGGGTGCTGTGGCTGTGGCATGGCGTGAGAGTGAGGGGGGAGGTGCGACGAGACTAGACTTCCACGCAGGGTGCCGCCAGCAGCTTTTGGTCCAGGGATGGTTCCATAGAGCTGAGCCCCGGGGGAGTGGCGCGGTCTGCCAGGGCCCACCACTGTGTGATGCTGGTAGCTGGCGACGCTGTGAGCCGGCTGGCCCAGGGGGTAGGGGGGCGTGTGGCCAGGTCCGTGCATTATCCCCACAGTGAAGTGTGACGGAGCCTTAGACGTCTGGGACAGGCTCAAGCTTGTGTTCTGGACAGAGGAGGATACTAATGATGAATTCACTGGACCCGCTGCTGATGAAGGAGAAGTTGCAGGGGAGAAAGCTGATGCTGCTGCTGCTGCTGAGGGATAACCACAAGTATTTGGGTATTTAATACTCGAGTCCGAGTTTTGAGCACTGTGGTGTACAGTCACACCTTGGGAAGCTGCCTCGGAACTGGCTGGACCGTAAAACACCTCACGTATTGATGGCCGTGTTTTCACAGCCTTGTGGCCTGGAAGAGCTATGACAGTCGGAGGGCCACACGTGGATGGAGCTTGCTGGCTACGAGTTTTGGGCCATGTCCCACTGTTACTATCAAGCTCGATTTCTCTCTTCCTGGAAGATTTCGAGTATCTGTCATTGTTAGCACCTTCAGCAGCGTGTGAGTAGAGTGCAGCAGGATTGTTTGGGAACTCTGCTATGACTTTCTCCTTGGCCTTCCTGTGCTGCTCGAGCTGCTCGTCTTTCTCCTTGGCTTTGTCCTCCTGGCTCTTGTGGCGCGAGCGGCTGAAGATCTTCTCCACCGTGACCTTGGCCTTGTCCAGCATGGGCATGCTGTGCCGCACCTTGCTGTCCTGACTGGCGTGCTCCTTCCTGGGGCTCGAACCGGGGCTGTCCAGGCTGTCCGTCTGCGAGCCGCTGGTGCGCAGGTTCTTGCTGCAGTCCGGGCCCCAGGCCACCATCGAGTCCGACTTGCTCATCATGGCCGCGCCGCTCACCGCAGCCGGGGCTTCCTGGGCCGTCGAGGAGCCGACCCCAGTGGACGTCGGTGTTGGGGAGGAGCCCGCAGAGTTGAGGGGAGACGACTGCCGCCAGAGGTCCAGGACCAGCGACTCTGATGATGACTCCAGGAGGTGCATGGCCTCGCTCACAGACAGACTGTCTGCTGGGATGTTGTTGATCTGAAGCAACGACACACAAGGGAAGTCACTTACAGGGTTACATGTGATACATGTCATCAATTTTAGTCGTCTTATATATGTAAGTTGGTAGCCCTTTGAGTGTGGTTGGTTGGAATGTAAAATACTATCCTATTGAGGTTCCTGATGTATTGCTCATTATCCGTTTTGTGGCCAGCATTGGCAATGAGAGCAACAACTGAGAAAATAGAGCAAACAATCCCTCTCTTGAGTTTCAATACAAATGTAAAGCTTGCTTTTAGAGATACAGAGGACTACGGATGTGTTGATGTTTCTGGGGCCTGGGTATCAAGATAAAGATATCCGCCAGATCAAGACAACACAAAAAAGTCAAGGGGTGTAACTGTGTAAAAACAATTCTGATGAATTACTTCCCTTGTTTGGGTATAATATTATTTTTGTAATATTTGACATTTTTAAAACTGCTGCTTCAAAGCCAGGTTTTTGCGTTCAGGTTTCAACAACTTGGCCCACATTCAACTCACACAATTAAGAATAAATCAACTTACACATAGGTAAAGTCCTGACAGCTATGCTGAGGTCAACTCTATGCCAGTGTTTTGTGAAACTAAGTTAAACTAAGTCAAGCTAATGGACATTTACCAATGCCCCCCCACCCCACCCAAAAAAAACAACAAAAAACACTGGCTATGTGATATTTCATAAGTTTATGTTGAGTTGAGTTTACATTAGATCTAAGCCACACATTAACTTCATTTAGGTTTGCAGTAACAAAACCAAGGTATAGATTCCATTTGTGATTTGGTCATTAACAAGAATGTTAAATCTGACTATGTGGGTGTCGTTGTTGCAGTGGTTAGAGCATTGGGCCAGCAATGTGACGGTGTTGGGTTTGAGCCTCGGGTTGTACACATGTTTTATGGAACACTGTGTCCACTTAGCATGGGATGAGTAGCTGAGGCTCTAACACGCAAGCTCACTTACAAATGGTGTTTGCCTGGTACAATCTGGACCTTAACTTTTGGTGGGATGAGTAGCTGAGGCTCTAACACGCAAGCTCACTTACAAATGGTGTTTGCCTGGTACAATCTGGACCTTAACTTTTGGTGGGATGAGTAGCTGAGGCTCTAACACGCAAGCTCATTTACAAATGGTGTTTGCCTGGTACAATCTGGACCTTAACTTTTGGTGGGATGAGTAGCTGAGGCTCTAACATGCAACCTCACTTACAAATGGTGTTTGCCTGGTACAATCTGGACCTTAACTTTTGGTTTCACTATTCCTGTCTATGAGCATAGAACAAACTTTACGGAGTTGTAGATCTAGCCTCAAGTTTGTTGAAGCAGAGTAAAGGACAACATTCTGTAATGTTTAATGCACCAAATCATAGCAAGAGGGACTGGAAACCATACTAAAAATATGAATACATATCGCTTTTTCAATTCTTTGAGTGGAATTTTAAAAATTGGATTGAGACCCAAACTGGCGTTTTTGTTATGTTTCTTGTGGGCTTAGACATAAGAAAACCTGATGCACCGATTGGCAGAATATTTACTTAACAAATGCATGATATATTTTTTTTTTCTAACTTAAGAGAGTGAAATAAAATTAACGACTTTATTAAAACATTTTATAGTGAGAGTGTTTTCAGAAGTTAGAACTTTCTGTCAAAAACTATTCAAAATAAACTATCGGTGTTACTCACATTAATGATCCTATCCCCGACACAGGGCAGCATTCCGAACTTGGCTACAACAGCACCAGGGCAGCAGCGGCTGATGAAGAGGCCTTGTTCTACTTTTATACCGGGCTCTGAGGGGATTAATAACACTTTGTGTATGTAGGCATTGCTCTATTTTCAATCCGGGCTCTGAGGGGATTAATAACACTTTGTGTATGTAGGCATTCCTCTATTTTCAACCCAGGTTCTGAAGGGATTATTAGAATGATTTTACCCAGTTTTGTACCGCAATATCTGTTCTTAGGGCCCGCGATCGAGTGACCTCGGATCCAGGACTGCTGCCTCCTTGCCCAAGTACGAGAATGTATTTGATGTCACTGTTATATTTAAACTAGTAGCTCTTTTGCCTTAAGAAAGAATGACTAGTGGGATGTCACATGATGTAAACAAATGACTTTGAATTATATTTTCTTGATTTTTTATCATTTTTTCATGGGGTTTTTAACGAGCGCTTCAGAACAGCAATAAATATCAGGGAAAAAATTAAAATGAATCCTGACATAGACGATGGTGAGTGTTTCTCAGACACTGGTCCAGATCATTGTGATTCTGATTTAGAATTTGGTAAACTAGAAATTGAGCCATTGACACTTGATGTAGATCTAGATCTAGCCTCTAAAAGGCCTGGGTCATTACCTCGGATGGTGAGATTAGAATCTGTTAATAACACTTGGTTTGTCTAGGCCTTGTTCTACCTTCAATCCAGGCTTTGAAAGGATTAATAACACTTGATTTATTTTTAAGTATCAGTTTCACTTCCCAGACCTGAACATGGAAATTCAATTGCATACTTTGTTTCAAATGGAAATGTAAATCTCAAAATTGTACTCACTAAAATCTGTATTTTATCCTTCCATAACAGTGCAAGGTTTAGCAATCTGTATGAGGATATATAAACATGAAAATGTTTGTGGACTGCATTCACACAGACTTAATCACCTCCGGTCTTTTGGTTGGCTTACACTTGTGTACAATGTTAAAATGTTGTAGCTTTTACCTTTTTGAGCTGAGAGGATGATTTGCACAGGCTGCCAGGTCCGCGCTGCGCTATACTTTCTCCGTCGCACAGTCTGGGTGAGGGAGTCAAACAAGAAAATACTTGTTCAAATAACTCAAAGTTGAAGGCATTATTCTAGAACTCACAAGTATTGACCTTGTCATTAATGGCCATGGAAAATGATGTTACTAAGCAACTTACAAGTATATGATTGCTGATTGCTTTATACAAAATAAACGTTAAACAAATAATTCTCTATTTTATATTTCTTTATTTGCCTCAGTAATAGGTCGAACAATCATAAACGACAAGTGAAGACGTATGGGAGTAGTTTATAAGCAAAACCATTGTATGCCAGTTTGGTTCAAGTGATAGTATGTGACATTGTCAGAGTTTTCCAGTGTGTAGGGATCAAAGACTTGTGCAGTTAGTGCAGTTAGTGCATGCGTAGCACAGCCCAGTCAGTGCAGCTGTGGAAAGGACCATCAGATGGCATGGTCTGGACTGACTGTGTATGTTTCCTCTCTAGAAAGAGTGGTCTTCTCCTTGGCTTCATTTTCTTAAAGGGGCGAGTTAAAAGGTTTGAATCGTAGAAAACTTTACCACATTAACGGATCTAGGACTTTTCCAGATGGCCTGCAAGGCGATCATTTTCTCCACATTAAGCGCTTCCAGACTATTGATCTTGAGAATCATGTCGTTCACTTTAAGCCGGCCCTCGGCTGCACTGCCTTTGGTCACATGGCTAACAAACAGGGACGGGTCGTTTGGGAACTGGGGGTCATCCTTCCCTCCAACCATCTCAAAGCCAAGTTGACCAGAGTTGGGGTTCTCCTGTGAGCATGTAAACAGCATAAGTTTAGAACACCCAAAACATGTGCTTGTCTACTCTTCCTCAACTTTTCAATAACAGTGATTAAAGACAAGCTTGGACGTTATCCATCATGTACCGACTACTTTACACAACTTTTCAACAACAGCGATTAAAGACAAGCCTGGACGTTATCCACCATGTACCGACTACTTTACACAACTTTTCAACAACAGTGATTAAAGACAAGCTTGGACGTTATTAACCATCTAATACTTTACACAACTTTTCAATAACAGTGATTAAAGACAAGCTTGGACGTTATTAACCATGTACTACTTTACACAACTTTTCAATAACAGTGATTAAAGACAAGCCTGGACGTTATTAACCATGTACTACTTTACACAACTTTTCAACAACAGTGATTAAAGACAAGCTTGGACGTTATCCAAGATGTACTACTTTACACAACTTTTCAACAACAGTGATTAAAGACAACCTTGGGCGTTATTAACCATGTACTTCTTTAAACAAATTTTCAACAACAGTGATTAAAGACAAGCTTGGACGTTATTAACCATGTACTTCTTTACACAACTTTTCAACAACAGTGATTAAAGACAAGCTTGGACATTATTAACCATGTACTACTTTACACAACTTTTCAACAACAGTGATTAAAGACAAGCCTGGACGTTATTAACCATGTACTGACTACTTTACACAACTTTTCAACAACAGTGATTAAAGACAACCTTGGGCGTTATTAACCATGTACTTCTTTACACAACTTTTCAATAACAGTGATTAAAGACAAGCTTGGACGTTATTAACCATGTACCGACTACTTTACACAACCTTTCAACAACAGTGATTAAAGACAAGCTTGGACGTTATTAACCATGTACTTCTTTACACAACTTTTCAACAACAGTGATTAAAGACAAGCTTGGACATTATTAACCATGTACTACTTTACACAAACTTTCAATAACAGTGATTAAAGACAAGCTTGGACATTATTAACCATGTAATACTTTACACAACTTTTCAATAACAGTGATTAAAGACAAGCTTGGACATTATTAACCATGTACTTCTTTACACAACTTTTCAATAACAGTGATTAAAGACAAGCTTGAACGTTATTAACCATGTACTACTTTACACAACCTTTCAATAACAGTGATTAAAGACAAGCTTGGACGTTATTAACCATGTACTTCTTTACACAACTTTTCAATAACTGTGATTAAAGACAAGCTTGGACGTTATTAACCATGTACTTCTTTACACAACTTTTCAACAACAGTGATTAAAGACAAGCCTGGGCGTTATTAACCATGTACTACTTTACACAACCTTTCAACAACGGTGCTTAAAGACAAGCTTGGACGTTATTAACCATGTAATACTTTACAAAACTTTTCAACAACAGTGATTAAAGACAAGCTTGGACGTTATTAACCATGTAATACTTTACACAACTTTTCAATAACAGTGATTAAAGACAAGCTTGAACGTTATTAACCATGTACTTCTTTACACAACTTTTCAATAACAGTGATTAAAGACAAGCTTGGACGTTATTAACCATGTACTTCTTTACACAACTTTTCAATAACAGTGATTAAAGACAAGCTTGGGCGTTATTAACCATGTACCGACTACTTTACACAACTTTTCAACAACAGTGATTAAAGACAACCTTGGGCGTTATTAACCATGTAATACTTTACAAAACTTTTCAACAACAGTGATTAAAGACAAGCTTGGACGTTATTAACCATCTAATACTCTTCCTCAACCTTTCAATAACAGTGACTAAAGACAAGCTTGGACATTATTGACCATGTAATACTTTACACAACTTTTCAATAACGGTGCTTAAAGACAAGCTTGGACGTTATTAACCATCTAATACTTTACACAACTTTTCAACAACGGTGCTTAAAGACAAGCTTGGACGTTATTAACCATCTAATACTTTACACAACCTTTCAATAACAGTGATTAAAGACAAGCTTGGACGTTATTAACCATGTACTACTTTACACAACTTTTCAACAACAGTGATTAAGGACAAGCCTGGACGTTATCCACCATGTACTACTTTACACAACTTTTCAACAACAGTGATTAAAGTCAAACCTTAGCACTATATAGAGAATATTGTGGACAGGCCCCAAGGCTGACATCTGACAGTTTTATGCGCTAACTTGGAGGATACTAACCAGTTCCACCTGCACCTCTACCGCTTCAGTGCCCAGATCCTGAAGATCAGCGTCAATGGCAGAGTCTCGACTGTGGTTGTGTCCAATGTAGTGCAGCTGATGGCGACGACTGTCTTTCTCTACTATGGCTTCATATCGGCTCCTAAAAACAAGAAAGGGAAGGTTTTATTTACCACAACAATTTTTCTGTATTGAGTCTCAATTTTACAAAATGAATGTCATTAAAACTTAAAGCCTAGATAATCACCGCCCCCCAAAAAAAGAAAAAAACATCAGTTGATTCTATGTTGACACATGTAGATGCTTACTAAAAAAATGAAAAATTCTTTGGTTAAGAAAAACAGTGTAGTTTCAAATGAAAAGAATCACCCTCATGCAGGCAATCTTTATGTACTTTTTGCTTAACAAATGTTTTTAGAATATCATACTCATTTGGTGATTACTCTCTATGTTATCATCCTCATTCACTAGGATTTACTCAATGATTTTTTTTCCGTAGTTTACAGATAAAAAGATGAGAAGAGGCTCCTCACTTGATCTCTTTCAGCTCTTTGACAGCTTCGTTTTTCTGGCGCTTGAACTCGTCCGAGTCTCTCAGGGCCTGGGCGAGATCACTGACAGCTCGGTCTCTGTCCCTCCTCAGGTTATCACACAGAGTGCGTATACTCTCCCTCTCCTGTACGATTTTGTCTCGTTCGCTGAACGCCTTGTCGCGGTTCTTGTTGGCGTTTTCTGCTTCCTGCTCAGAGTCTGATGTGGAAATATAGGCAACGATTTGAGTCTGATGTGTCAAATAAAAGTAAACAAGAGGTAAAATAGGCAACGATTAGAGTCTGGTGTGTGAAATAAAAGTAAACAAGAGGTAAAATAGGCAGATATTCGAGTATGATGTGTCAAATAAAAGTAAACAAGAGGTAAAATAGGCAACGATTAGACTCTGATGCGTCAAATAAAAGTAAACAAGAGGTAAAATAGGCAGATATTCGAGTATGATGTGTCAAATAAAAGTAAACAAGAGGTAAAATAGGCAACGATTCGAGTCTGATGTGTCAAATAAAAGTAAACAAGAGGTAAAATAGGCAACGATTCGAGTCTGATGTGTCAAATAAAAGTAAACAAGAGGTAAAATAGGCAACTATTCGAGTCTGATGTGTCAAATAAAAGTAAACAAGAGGTAAAATAGGCAATGATTCGAGTCTGATGTGTCAAATAAAAGTAAACAAGAGGTAAAATAGGCAACTATTTGAGTCTGATGTGTCAAATAAAAGTAAACAAGAGGTAAAATAGGCAATGATTCGAGTCTGATGCGTCAAATAAAAGTAAACAAGAGGTAAAATAGGCAATGATTCGAGTCTGATGTGTCAAATAAAAGTAAACAAGAGAAAATATAGGCAACAATTCCAGTCTGATGTGTAAACTGGAGATAATAACCAATCTATATGAAACTACAAGGGGGAAAATAGGCTAGGATTGAAGTTCCAAACCCTTCTGCCTATAACGCAATTGAGACTTCTATAAAAAAATATATAAACTCTATAAAAACTGAACATCTACTAAAGCTGATCTATAGAAGTGACTGCTCATATTTTATGTTTTAAAATATGTGGAAAAAAACAACCTTTTTCCATTGCCTTGAAGGATTTTGTTTTTATAAACACTAATATCAATAAAAGGATAGCAAATACTAATGCACCTAAAATTTTCGCTTAGCCTTTTTCCAAGCTCTGATGATAAAAATAGTGAATCCATGGTGCAAGAATGAGAAAAGGATTATAAAAATCAATTTTAAGCGACAGTCATAGAATATAAGCTTTAAAGTAGGGAAAAAATACTTCTTATTCAACTACACAAATGACTTATCATGAGGATCTTTTCTTTTTGATAACCAGTCAGTCTACCAATATAGACAGACTAGTGCCAGATTTGAACCTTTCACCTTCAAATGTTTTGCTTATCTTCAAACACTTTGAGAAGCACAATATTGAGAAAGCAAATAAAGACTGTCAGTTAACACTCTTTAAAAATATTAAAATCTAAAAATCTTCTCTAAGATATTTCATACACGAGACAGAGGTCTGTATCATCAGCAAGTCAAGAAAGGCAAGCAGTTATCTTAGTAATGGGAAACAGCATTTTTAATGTCACAAACTTTCCCGAAGCCTATGTAGTTGGTGAGCTGGTGATGGATTTTTTATTTATTTTATAATGCTTTAACATTGGATGATTTGTTTTCTTTTTGGTTTAATGCTCTGCTTTCTTGATAACTGACAGCACATAAATAACTCCGCCTATTGCAGGAGCTTGACTAAGCTACTCACTCTCCAGATCCAGTTTGAGTTTCTCCACTTGTTTCTTGAGGTTGTCAGACTCCTTGAGAATGCTGTCAATCTCCTCAGCTTTCTCTTTCTGAGTCTTCTCGTAGGAGTCTTTGAGGATCTGCTCCATCTGACCGAGCGCCTCGTTACGCTCCAGGCGGGCCATGTCGCGCTGCTGCTCCATCCGCATCTTCAACTCCTGCCGCTCGTGCTTGAGGCCCTGTGGCCAAACACAGAGAGAGAGAGATGGATGAACAATAGCACTACATAGTATACAGGCTATTATTGTGGACGGAGATGAACAATAGCACTACATAGTATACAGGCTATTATTGTGGACGGAGATGAACAATAGCACTACATAGTATACAGGCTATTATTGTGGACGGAGATGAACAATAGCACTACATAGTATACAGGCTATTATTGTGGACGGAGATGAACAATAGCACTACATAGTATACAGGCTATTATTGTGGACGGAGATGAACAATAGCACTACATAGTATACAGGCTATTATTGTGGACGGAGATGAACAATAGCACTACATAGTATACAGGCTATTATTGTGGACGGAGATGAACAATAGCACTACATAGTATACAGGCTATTATTGTGGACGGAGATGAACAATAGCACTACATAGTATACAGGCTATTATTGTGGACGGAGATGAACAATAGCACTACATAGTATACAGGCTATTATTGTGGACGGAGATGAACAATAGCACTACATAGTATACAGGCTATTATTGTGGACGGAGATGAACAATAGCACTACATAGTATACAGGCTATTATTGTGGACGGAGATGAACAATAGCACTACATAGTATACAGGCTATTATTGTGGACGGAGATGAACAATAGCACTACATAGTATACAGGCTATTATTGTGGACGGAGATGAACAATAGCACTACATAGTATACAGGCTATTATTGTGGACGGAGATGAACAATAGCACTACCTAGTATACAGGCTATTATTGTGGACGGAGATGAACAATAGCACTACATAGTATACAGGCTATTATTGTGGACGGAGATGAACAATAGCACTACATAGTATACAGGCTATTATTGTGGACGGAGATGAACAATAGCACTACATAGTATACAGGCTATTATTGTGGACGGAGATGAACAATAGCACTACATAGTATACAGGCTATTATTGTGGACGGAGATGAACAATAGCACTACATAGTATACAGGCTATTATTGTGGACGGAGATGAACAATAGCAATAGCGTTGGTTGACCCACCTGGTTGATGCCTGACACGTCGCTCCACTCACGCCGGTACTTGTCTCGCTCCGACAGAACGGCGGCCATGTCCCTGCGTGACGCCTCGAGCTGTTTCTCCAGGTCCATTTTGTCTGCAGCCAGACTGTCCGTGCGCTTGGACACCGTGCTCAGCTTGTCCTGGAGCTGCTCAATCTCCTGAAAAGGACGACAATTCACAACTTTTTACATTTCTTACTTTCAATATCACATCTTAAAAGTGGGACAATTCACAACTTTTTACATTTCTTACTTTCAATATCACATCTTAAAAGTGGGACAATTCACAACATTTTACATTTCTTACTTTCAATATCACATCTTAAAAGTGGGACAATTCACAACATTTTACATTTCTTACTTTCAATATGACATTTTAAAAGTGGCGACAATTCAAAACATTTTACAGTTTTTACTTTCAATATCACATCTTAAAAGTGGGCGACAATTCACAACATTTTACAGTTTTTACTTTCAATATCACATCTTAAAAGTGGGACAATTCACAACATTTTACAGTTTTTACTTTCAATATCACATCTTAAAAGTGGGACAATTCACAACATTTTACAGTTTTTACTTTCAATATCACATCTTAAAAGTGGGACAATTCACAACATTTTACAGTTTTTACTTTCAATATCACATCTTAAAAGTGGGACAATTCACAACATTTTACAGTTCGTACTTTCAATATGACATCTTCAAAGTGGGCCAAGAGTCAATAGCTTTTTTTCGACCCCTACTTTGGAGGCAAGAATACAAATTTACGTCATCACCGTGAATACCGAATGACTGTCCATTTTCATTTATCTTCAACTCTGCCACTTTCAGAACATAATTCATTGAAGTTAATTAAAAAGATATGTCAAATTCATCGACAGTTATGCTCTATGGGTAAATAATTCCTAAAAAAATATACCAGAGCACTCAAGTGAATAATAATGATAATAATAATAATAATAATAATAATAATAATAATAATAATAATAATAATAATAATAATAATAATAATAATACATAGTTTTTCTAGCGCTTCACCTTGTGAACGTTCAAGTTAATTTTCTTTGAATGAGAAAGCTGTAATGTTTCACCTTGTGAACGTTCAAGTTAATTTTCTTTGAATGAGAAAGCTGTAATGTTTCACCTTGTGAACGTTCAAGTTAATTTTCTTTGAATGAGAAAGCTGTAATGTTTCACCTTGTGAACGTTCAAGTTAATTTTCTTTGAATGAGAAAGCTGTAATGTTTCACCTTGTGAACGTTCAAGTTAATTTTCTTTGAATGAGAAAGCTGTAATGTTTCACCTTGTGAACGTTCAAGTTAATTTTCTTTGAATGAGAAAGCTGTAATGTTTCACCTTGTGAACGTTCAAGTTAATTTTCTTTGAATGAGAAAGCTGTAATGTTTCACCTTGTGAACGTTCAAGTTAATTTTCTTTGAATGAGAAAGCTGTAATGTTTCACCTTGTGAACGTTCAAGTTAATTTTCTTTGAATGAGAAAGCTGTAATGTTTCACCTTGTGAACGTTCAAGTTAATTTTCTTTGAATGAGAAAGCTGTAATGTTTCACCTTGTGAACGTTCAAGTTAATTTTCTTTGAATGAGAAAGCTGTAATGTTTCACCTTGTGAACGTTCAAGTTAATTTTCTTTGAATGAGAAAGCTGTAATGTTTCACCTTGTGAACGTTCAAGTTAATTTTCTTTGAATGAGAAAGCTGTAATGTTTCACCTTGTGAAAGTTCAAGTTAATTTTCTTTGAATGAGAAAGCTGTAATGTTTCACCTTGTGAAAGTTCAAGTTAATTTTCTTTGAATGAGAAAGCTGTAATGTTTCACCTTGTGAAAGTTCAAGTTAATTTTCTTTGAATGAGAAAGCTGTAATGTTTCACCTTGTGAAAGTTCAAGTTAATTTTCTTTGAATGAGAAAGCTGTAATGTTTCACCTTGTGAAAGTTCAAGTTAATTTTCTTTGAATGAGAAAGCTGTAATGTTTCACCTTGTGAAAGTTCAAGTTAATTTTCTTTGAATGAGAAAGCTGTAATGTTTCACCTTGTGAAAGTTCAAGTTAATTTTCTTTGAATGAGAAAGCTGTAATGTTTCACCTTGTGAAAGTTCAAGTTAATTTTCTTTGAATGAGAAAGCTGTAATGTTTCACCTTGTGAAAGTTCAAGTTAATTTTCTTTGAATGAGAAAGCTGTAATGTTTCACCTTGTGAAAGTTCAAGTTAATTTTCTTTGAATGAGAAAGCTGTAATGTTTCACCTTGTTAAAGTTCAAGTTAATTTTCTTTGAATGAGAAAGCTGTAATGTTTCACCTTGTGAACGTTCAAGTTAATTTTCTTTGAATGAGAAAGCTGTAATGTTTCACCTTGTGAACGTTCAAGTTAATTTTCTTTGAATGAGAAAGCTGTAATGTTTCACCTTGTGAAAGTTCAAGTTAATTTTCTTTGAATGAGAAAGCTGTAATGTTTCACCTTGTGAAAGTTCAAGTTAATTTTCTTTGAATGAGAAAGCTGTAATGTTTCACCTTGTGAAAGTTCAAGTTAATTTTCTTTGAATGAGAAAGCTGTAATGTTTCACCTTGTGAAAGTTCAAGTTAATTTTCTTTGAATGAGAAAGCTGTAATGTTTCACCTTGTGAAAGTTCAAGCTAATTTTCTTTGAATGAGAAAGCTGTAATGTTTCACCTTGTGAACGTTCAAGTTCATTTTCTTAGAATGAGAAAGCTGTAATGTTTCACCTTGTGAACGTTCAAGCTAATTTTCTTTGAATGAGAAAGCTGTAATGTTTCACCTTGTGAACGTTCAAGTTCATTTTCTTAGAATGAGAAAGCTGTAATGTTTCACCTTGTGAACGGTGTCTCGCTCGGACATGACCAGGGCGTACTCCTTGACGGCAGCATCTTTCTCCGCCCTGAGTGCCTCGTAGCTCTTCTTGAGCTCAGCGTGCCGCGCAAACGTCTGGTTGAAGTCGCGGCTCAGGCTGTCCCTCTGGTTGATGACCATGCCCAGTTTTTCCTTCGTCTGGCTGTTCTCGATCAGCGTCTAGGGACAAGAGGTCAGGTTTTAGAGGAGTGCACCATTCTGCACATTGATACAATAGTTTAACAACATTCCACTACTGAACAACTGTCATTCGTCTAGGAGAAATTATAAAACACTGACCCTGGTATTTTTCTTTTCATGTTGAAATTTTACAGTGTAAAAGGAATGAAAATGAAAAGTACTTAGATTTATTAACTACACCTTTTACATTTACCTTATTTAGCTGAGTACACTTATGTTTATCTGAACACATACTTACTTGAATACTTTCTCTCATTTACATGGAAATTTAGCCTAAATTACTTGACATTGACTTGCACCCTAGCCACCGACCTGGTTCCACTTGCGTATGGCGTCCGTGCACTGCTGCTTGAGGCCGTTCCTCTCCTGGGTGAGCACTTCGGCCTTGACCCTCAGGTCACACAGGGCTGCCTGTGAGGCGGAAGCCTCGTCGCTGAGCTGGTCCAGCCGGTCGAGCGCGGCCGTGTGTGAGGAGAGCAAGCCCTGGTACTTGTCGCGGAGAACCTCGTGGTCAGCGCGCAGGGCCTCGTGACTGTCCAGCAGGGGAGAGTCGGGGGGGCTCGGCCCAGACCCAGCTGACTGGGCTGGGGGGTCGGGGCTCATACATGCGGCTCCGGGGGAAATCTGCAGCCAGAAGAGTAGATTTTACCTTTCAGGGTTTTTCTTCAGTGTGACAGAAAAAAAACGAATATCTAGCTTTTCCACCCTAGGCATGTTTACACTCGTGTAGTGTTATCGGCCGTAAAAAAAGCTTTATGCATGTTTACGCTCGTGTAGTGTTATCGGCCGTAAAAAAGGCTTTATGCATGTTTACGCTCGTGTAGTGTTATCGGCCGTTAAAAAGGCTTTATGCATGTTTACGCTCGTGTAGTGTTATCGGCCGTAAAAAAGGCTTTATGCATGTTTACGCTCGTGTAGTGTTATCGGCCGTAAAAAAGGCTTTATGCATGTTTACGCTCGTGTAGTGTTATCGGACGTAAAAAAGGCTTCATGCATGTTTACGCTCGTGTAGTGTTATCGGCCGTTAAAAAGGCTTTATGCATGTCTACGCTCGTGTAGTGTTATCGGCCGTAAAAAAGGGTTTATGCATGTTTACGCTCGTGTAGTGTTATCGGCCGTTAAAAAGGCTTTATGCATGTTTACGCTCGTGTAGTGTTATCGGCCGTTAAAAAGGCTTTATGCATGTGTACGCTCGTGTAGTGTTATCGGCCGTAAAAAAGGGTTTATCTCATGGCTGACTACACTTTCTGCACACCGTCTAATCAATCAAAACTATTCATAGAAGTATATAGACAACCCTAGGCATGTTTACGCTCGTGTAGTGTTATCGGCCGTAAAAAAGGGTTTATCTCATGGCTGACTACACTTTCTGCACACCGTCTAATAAATCAAAACTATTCATAGAAGTATATAGTAAGATCCACTTTCTTCCAGTGTTGTTTTGAATCCAGATTTGAAAAATAACAGAGTTTTCAGGTCATTCTTTGTTCATATGTTGACCCACGATTTTCTTTTAAAAGCCTGGATCTCTAATGATGGCTTTGTTATACCTCATGTTGGTGATGATAGTGGTAGTAGTGGTACTTTTTCAAAAAATAGCCTCAAAAATAGAACATTACTTTAAAAAGCAAAGCCTTAAGGTAAGAGGCGGATCCTGACAGTAATTTTCTTTGTCATACATTTTAGCTTGTTTAAACTGAAACCATTCAAATCAGCAGCTTTGAAAAAGAAAACAAAATGTAGTTTCTGAGATTTTGTCACATGGTTTAGGTTGCCATGGTGAAGCCACCATATTGGATTTTGGGTATCTAAAACCTAAAACCAGCTTAAAGTCAACACGGACAAAACAGAGTACACATCATTATCAAAAAGCGAAGAAGGATGGAAAGAAATAAAGAAAGTGGGATCGCTTATAGATGACGACAAAGACGTAGAAAGAAGAAAACAACTGGCAAATGCGACCCTTAACAAACTTAACAACGTCTGGATTAAAGGCAACAAACTGAAAACCTCAACTAAAATTAAATTATACAAATCTCTCGTGAAATCAATACTTTTCTACAACAGCGGAACTTGGGCACTCACCTTAACAGAGGAAGAGAGACTTAATGCATATCACCGAAAACAACTGAAAAAGATCCTCAACATTAGATACCCCAAGAAAATAACAAACAAATCACTTTACAATATCTGCCAAGAAAAGCCAAATCCTATCGACTCGCTGGAGTCTCTTTGGCCATATTTTACGTAGAGACTAAGACATTCCCGCAAATAAAGCTACGAGAGCATACTTTATCCCTAACAGTAACAAACTGCGAGGACGACCAAAAACAACTTTGCCAATATTGTTTAACAGAGATCTCGCTCTCATTCAACACCCAATCAGACTGCATTCAAACAAAGACCTAGCCGAGATCACTAACCTATCACAGGATCGGAAACGTTGGAGGGAATTAACATCACAGATCGAGAAGGCTGCTGAAGCGACACAGACGAAGAACTGGGACGCGACACGGCAATAAGTCAAAGTAAGTCAAAGTCAGTGAATTTCAAAATCTACCTTGTCCTACAGTTCTTTATCAAATGATTTGAAACTTCTCAGACATGTGCAGGCATATAATAGAGCCGATTTTGGCTATCTGAAATAGATTTCTTTTTTGTACATTATCAAACTATACTATGTAGCCATAAAGGCCTTGTAAACTCGTTTTCCTTGACAAATATCAGATAACCTAAGCAACAATTTAAAAAAAGCCTCAATTATATTGTTGATTACATCAAGTGCAACATCTTACAAACTTTTAAAGCAATCGATCAATTAGTGTTGGAGCAGATAGATTTTTACAGTCAAAAATTCAACTTTTGAAACAATCGCATTTGAAAGTAAAGCATATAAAAATCTAAAAAGTTGCAAAATAATTGCCACACAACTGATCTCAATTCATTCCAGCCGTTTGTGATGGTCATCTCCCTTCAAACTCATTCTCTCTGCTTGCTTTTTAACAAGACAGCTTGAAAATAATAATAAAAAAAAGCTAGGAATCATGCTGGCTAAAAAGGAGGACTATGTGAGCGGAGATATGGAATAACGCCTGTGTGCCTTGGCCAGGTAACCTCTCGCCGACATAAATGGTTGAACGGACTGCAAAAACTAAAACCAGACAGTTGATTATCGGACACCTTACTGGCCATTTCAGGACCCGTCTCTCCCATAAAGCAAATTGGGACCAGCAAGGCATATGGTTTAAAGACTAAGGGCATGGAGGTGGCCAAACAAAGAGCTTTACGTCCTTGGAAGGTGTAAAGTTATTGGAAATATCGTAGTCACATAAGAAAAGTTGACTTATGGCTAAATCCAATGCCTACAAAAAGATCATTTTCTTTTGACTGAACTCTACACTGCCAATCTGAAAATTTACGGAAAATGGTCATCCATGTTAATGAAGCATCATTCCATGAGCCTTTTCACATAAGAAGTTTTTCCTGATGATGAGTGAGTGTAGACTAATATTGTGCTAGTTACTGACTTGTCTCTTCCACGAGGCTTTTTACATAAGAAGTTTGTCCTGATGAATGAGTGCAGATTAACTAGTGCTAGTTACTGACTTGTCTCTTCCATGAGGCTTTCTACATAAGAAGTTTGTCCTGATGATGAATGAGTGCAGATTAACTAGTGCTAGTTACTGACTTGTCTCTTCCATGAGGCTTTCTACATAAGAAGTTTTTCCTGATGATGAGTGAGTGCAGATTAATATTTTGCTAGTTACTGACTTGTCTCTTCCATAAGCCTTTCTACATTAGAAGTTTGTCCTGATGAGTGAGTGCAGATTAATATTGTGCTAGTTACTGACTTGTCTCTTCCATGAGGCTTTCTACATAAGAAGTTTGTCCTGATGATGAGTGAGTGCAGATTAATATTGTGCTAGTTACTGACTTGTCTC
Source organism: Elysia chlorotica (assembly GCA_003991915.1). Taxonomy (NCBI): domain Eukaryota; kingdom Metazoa; phylum Mollusca; class Gastropoda; family Plakobranchidae; genus Elysia; species Elysia chlorotica. The sequence goes on from RQTK01000912.1 coordinate 193,400, forward strand.
TTCCATAAGCCTTTCTACATCAGAAGTTTGTCCTGATGATGAATGAGTGTAGATAAACTAGTGCTAGTTACTGACTTGTCTCTTCCATGAGGCTTTCTACATAAGAAGTTTTTCCTGATGATGAGTGAGTGTAGATTAATATTGTGCTAGTGACTGACTTGTCTCTTCCATAAGAAGTTTGTCCTGATGATGAGTGAGTGCGGATTAATATTGTGCTAGTTACTGACTTGTCTCTTCCATAAGGCTTTCTACATAAGAAGTTTGTCCTGATGAGTGAGTGCAGATTAATATTGTGCTAGTGACTGACTTGTCTCTTCCATAAGGCTTTCTACATAAGAAGTTTGTCCTGATGAGTGAGTGCAGATTAATATTGTGCTAGTTACTGACTTGTCTCTGCAAGGCTGCGACCTCCTGCAGCAGCTGACTCTTGTCGGCCAGGAGCTGGACTTGCTTGGCCTTGAGGGCGTGCACCTCTGCCTGGGCCTGCTGCAGACACTGGGACTCCCCACTGTACAGCACGCGCAGGTGCTTCAGCTCTTTCGACGCCTGGGGGGGGGGTAGAAAATAAATAATCAGTGTTGGTGCTTAGCGTCCCACGTCAGCATTTTTATGGGCTTTGGCAATTTCTTTTCAGAAAATTCTTGTAACCAGCTGATTTCACAATTCAGAACAGTTAGCGAAAATGAAGTTTAAAAAATTATTCTTGAATCACCAAAGAAATATAGTCAATTAGATCCTTTGTCTGTGGAGCTTTTCTTTGAATGCATAGACATTTTGTTGCCCAGTATTACTAGCATAAAAAATATATCTCTAACTTTTGGGAATGTTCCATGTGTTTTTAAACAAGAAATTGTACAACCAATGTTGAAGAAAAACAATTTAGATCGCAATGTAATGAAAAACTGGACCTGTATCGAATCTACCGTTTTTGTCAAAGATCCTAGAAAAAGTTGTGTTAAGACAAATAGATGAGCATTTAACTAAAAACAATTTAAAAGAACCTTTTCAGTCAGCTTACAAAAGTAAACATAGTACCGAGACAGCATTACTTAGGGTAACTTTGGATCTTTTATTAGCTAGTGATGAAGGGAAAGTGTCAGTGCTTGCAGCGTTCGAGTTATCTGCAGCATTTGACACGATTGATCACACAATTCTTTTAAAATGTTTGTCAACATCCAAGATAGCAATAACCACATATCAAAGTCTAAAAGATCCATTTTGTCACTCTTACTTGAAAGACCTTTTACATATCTATCAGCCCGAAAGACAGTTGCGATAGAAAAATAAATCACTTTTATGCAAACCTAAAGTCCACCTAAAAAACTATGGTGAGCGATCTTTTAAATTTGCAGGTCCTGACATTTGGAATAGTCTGCCACAGTCTGTTTTAGCGTCCGACAGTTTGCAATCTTTTAAAACTTTCTTTTTTACATCTTTGATTGAGTCCTTGTAGTTTATATGATTATAGTATTTTCTGTGTACATTTTTACTCCACCATTTATTTACAAGTCCTTTGTCTTTTCAATCTTTTCATGCTACCTCTTTTATTTTACAAATTACTTAATCATAAATTTATTTTAACCTAAAACTGAGAAATGGTGCTTGTAATGTGTCATCTGCTTTCTCCATGATAATTTATTCGATTGTAGTGACTTTATAATATGATGCTAATTATTTACAATGATTCTTAATGTTTATATGTTTATGTATTATAGCCATAGCTTACTATATTAACAGCCTCGTGCAGACCATTTAAAATGTGGAGGCGGTGATTACTTTTCTCTGTTGAAGCCGGCTAAAGTCCAAATCAGAAGCCAAAATTATTTTTCTCTAAAGGCCAAACGTCTTATACCATTGTCATGTCCCGTGAAATGTTTTTTTTAATATGTTTAAAAGTTAATCATATTGATTCAACATTTAAAAAAAAAAAAATATTTTTCAGTAAGATTACACGAATCTAGTTTACTTAGAAAAGGTCTACAAATATTTTACCTAACGCTGACAGGGCTATAATTGTCAGATTCACCCGACACGCTTCTGCACAGCATATTCTTCTAAAGAGGCGCGCATTGAAAGGACCAGGCATAACAATAGCCGAGGACCTAACGGCCATAAATGCTCAGAGGCTAAAAGAGCGGTGACCTATTTGTAAAAGGAAAAAATGAGCACATAATTAAGTACGCTCACACAGAACCACTGAGCTCTCTGAATAAGAAATTAGCCCAAAGGCAAACACGATAAGAACCGGCAGATCGAAACAAACACCTTATGAAGCCTCAAAATACTACTACTACGCCCCTCACTTCAACACCGACTGAGACTAACAACGCTGGCAGGGAGAGTGAGCAGTTGACGCCCGCTTTAACACCAGTGCAAAGGAGATTGGTGACCTTCATACATTCTAGCGCGAACCTCCGAGCTAGCAACATCGCCTCGTATCGCTCTCGCATCGACACCTATTATCGTCACCGACCTCGGCAGTCCTTCTTAGGACTTGTTATTCTCGAACCCTCACCGCGCATTATAACCAAACAGTTTCGCAACAGACAAATCTCTTTTTCACCCTTTTACGAGATTTTCAATTTTATATTTTCAGAAGCTGCCAACACCACGTGGAACAGAACAGCGAAAGTCCAAGACAGATTGGACTCTGACCACACGGATATCTAGATACAACAACCAGCTCAGTACCAGCAGACCCAGAAATCACCACGTGGACTGGATCATCAAAAAGGACAGGACAAGACAAGAATTTCCCATCAACAACGACCCAAAACCGATAAGTAGAACACTCTACCCCTCCTATCGGGTACTTTACTCTCAGTCTATCCATTTCTGAATTAACCCAATTCAAACCAATACCCTTAGTCATCTTTACTAATACTATAACCCTACCTCAGTCTTACCCAACCCACACCCTCCTATTGCATTGTAACTGACTGTGTTCCCCTCAGGAGAAGGTACGTGCGCACTAAACCAGCCCCCTAATTAAAAATAAAATAAAATAAAATTGAAATTAAAACTACCCCCACCCCCCAAACAAAACAAAAAAATAATAATAATAAAAATTAACTAACCCCCATAAACTTCACCTTCAACCACAACCTAAATTACTAAACTCTTAACCCAAAAACTCGCCCTTAACTAGATTACATAGCAGTTACTCAGCTCAGATAGACAAAGAAAAGATGGCCCAGCAGTAAAATTAAAAAAAAAAGCGTTTGGAATCTCGAAAAAGTTAGACAGGGAGTGATAGGAAGTGATAAAAAATCAAATTGGTAACCACCAGAACTAACTCAAAAGCAAACGATCAGGAGCGATAGACCCGAAGTTTTAACAGACCCTGAAGAAAAACTAGACAAGAAATAAGGACATTAAATTAAACTAAAGCCCAGTCTACAAAGCTATAGGACAATAACCTCAAAAAAGATACCAAACCAGGAAAAAAGCAAACGTTAAAAGATAAAGACACATAGGATTAAAAGCGAGCAATAAAACCACTTCACCACCTCAAATCTGTAACCAAAAGTAAACCAAGACAAAAAGACAGGAAAAAAAAAAAAAAAAATTAAATAAATAACACATCAACACTTAACCCAACCACGCCCGCAAGAAAAGAACTCAAATCTGTAACCAAAAGTAAATCAAGACAAAAAGACAGGAAAAAAAATAATTAAATAAATAACACATCAACACTTAACCCAACCACGCCCGCTAGAAAAGACAAAAAACTACATATCTAGGGATTGCGAAGATGGAGGAAACCTTCTTTGTCTTCGCTATACAAATAATAGGGGCCCTTGTCCTTACCAAGTTGGACAAAGCCCGACTGATCAAATTAATAGTAGACTCGTCTGGCGTGAGGAGACAGGACATCTTGGAGGTCAGACCAACAAGAACTAGGGTGACTTTCGCTGCCAGACCTACAAACAGAACAAAGGCAGTGGCAGATACAACCAAGAACGGACCGAAACGGAGCCACTTTGGCGCGTTTCAGACAGTGCTTTCTCTCCTGACAAACAAGTCAGTGAGTATGACACCAGACAGACTGGCGCCCCCATCCTCTGCTCCCCTCCCTCGACCAGGTGGGACCAGAAACACAGCCCGAACGTCCACACCTGGTTACATCGCCCCAGCCACCATACCCCCTCACATCCCTGGGCCTAGATCGGGTGGTCCTACCTGGGCCAGCCGCGTATCTTCGCGCGTGCCATCACCCGACCATCCCGCACACTCGATTCGCCCAGAAGGTCAGAATAACTCGCCCCCCCTCCCTTCCCACCCAGGTGTTTCCCGACCGGATAATGCCCGGCGATCCCAACAGCCCAACCACACAGCCCGAGCCAACAGACCCCCACTCCTCCCTGACCCCCCTCTAAGTCGCCACCTCCACCCTGGCCATGCCAAGATGACACGCGCAAGCTCTTATCGCCTCCCCCGCCCTGCCCACCGCCCTCCCCCCGTCATCACACCGCTGGCTTCAAAGGAGACCAACAGCACACCCCTCCCCTCCCTCCTCGACCTAAAACTATCCCCCCCACGGAATGGACCATGGCCAAAGGAACAAAACCGAAAGACAAAGGAGAAAGGGGAACGGCACAATAAGAAGGACATGGCTACAAACACAGAAAAACAAACAACAGACGCAGACACAGAAACTCGGACCCAGACCGGCCAGGCAATGACACGAGAGGTCTACATACAATTTAAAGCGTTACACGTTCACGCAGCGCTGAATGACCTCATCAGGTGCAGCCCACTAAAAAGGATCACGGGCGAACTGATGCTCCTACAAATGCACATACAGAAAGCGAGCGAGGAGATATTGTACTACACTCCCCCGAGCCGCCTGAGAAAGATCATCACAAAAGGACCAAGGGCTGATTGTGACTGCCTAAAAGATCTGGAGTCCTCCCTCTCATGCCCGCCCTCTGAACTCACCCCGACCCCGGAGATCCCCCCTCCCACTGACGCTGACCCCATCTCGTCCCCCGAGGCATCCCCTCCCGCCTCCCCTTACCCCTCTAGTGACGAACATGACACATCGTCTGCTGAGTCGACCCCACCAACCTCTCCCAGGAAATCCCGCCCTCGGGCCCGTGACCCTACCCCTCCACCCCACGTAGACCGAGAGGTCTTCCTGGAACGCCCGACCCCAGGGGTCGTAACTAGAGCGAGGGCAGCCAAACATAGCAATGGATAATGAAAATCACAACGACAGTACCAAAAACAAAAACAAACCCCCCACCAATAAAGAGCACCACCTCCCAACAATCAAAATAATAAATTGGAACTGCAGGTCTCTTACAAAGAAGCGCCCAGACCTTAAAAGACTTATAGAAGAAAAAGAAAATCCCCACATCATATGTATACAGGAAACAAAACTAAAAAAATCCCAGGAAAAAATTAGGGTAAAAAATTATCATGAATTTAGACAACCTCTTGAAGAAAAGAAAAGTCCAGGACTAAGCATACTGATTAGAGAAGATGTTAACCACACTATTATTAAAGACTATTCCAGCGAAACAATAAATTATCAAACAATCGAAATACACATAGCCAAGAAAAAACTACAGGTAACCAACCTATACTGGAGACACCCACATTCTCAAGAAGACCCTCAAACACTAGACCACCTTCTCCAAGAAGATAACCACATAATTGTAGGAGATTTCAATGCTCAAGCAAAGACATGGGGAAACACAAACACCAACAAACAAGGGGAGTTGCTTGAAGAAAAGACACTAGAACACGGCTACATGATTATGAACACAGGACAACCAACAAGGATCGCGCAAAATCCCAGAGAATCACATTCAGCAATCGACCTAACCATAGTGTCACACAACAACATATATGAAAGTGTCAGCTGGGAACCGATAGAAGATTGCCTAGGGTCCGATCATCTACCCTGCTTGACAACACTCTTGGGAGACGACGACCCTCATGACAACACCCCCCCACAGCTGAGATTCAACACCAAAAAAGCAGATTGGGATAAATTCCAACAACTCCTACAAAATGCAGAGGAGAAAAGCTTCGACAATTTAGACCAACAATGCGAAGACCTAATAACAGAAATAAGAAATGCAGCCCTCCAATCAATCCCAAACAATTTAAAAATAAACATAAACCCCAACGCAAGGAAAAGCACCACTCTTACCCAACACAGTAGAAACCAAACCAACGAAAAATACTGGTGGAACGAAAAATGTGAAAAAGCGGTAAAAGAAAGACAGGCAGCGCTAAAAAGATTGACACATAATAAAACAGAAGAGCACCTCCTAGAATACAGAATTAAACGCAACAAAGCCACAGCAATAATAGAGAAAACCAAAAAAGAATCATGGAGAGACTTCACCAAACAAATAGATACAAACTTTAATGCAAAACAAGCCTGGAACCAAATAAACGGCATAAGAGGAATAAAAAAAAGACCAACCAATAACTCACCACTAGAAAATAAGATAACCAAAGAAATAGCAGTCGCCGACGAGGACAAAGCAGAAATATTAGCTAAACAGTTTGAGTTCATATCCAGTGAAGAAAATCTAGAACCAGAATTTAGAAGATTCAAGGAAGAAAACGAGGCAGAAAACGGGTACCTCCAAATTAAAGACAACCCCTCAGAAGATAATGAAAAATACAACCTACCCATCACAATCAATGAACTCCAAACCACACTAGATAGAAAGAGCAAAACTACCCCAGGAGAAGATGCCCTAACCTACGAGATCATAAACCACTGCCCACACAAAACCAAACGAAAAATCTTAAATCTATTTAATGTTATTTGGAACAGCGGACAAATACCAAAGCAGTTCAAACATGCTATCATCATCCCTATACACAAACCAGGGAAAGACAAAAGAGACCCAGCATCATATAGACCAATATGTCTCACATCCCACCTAGGGAAAACTCTCGAGACTATAATAAATAACAGACTTAACTTTCACCTTGAGAAGCATAACCTCCTAAACGAAAACCAAGCAGGTTTCAGGAAAAACAGACAAACAATAGACCAGGCCCTCTTACTAGAAAACGATATTAAAACAGCCAAAGCCAAAAACAAGACAGTAGCAGCAATATTCCTAGACCTAGAAAAAGCATACGACACACTATGGAAAGACGGCCTTCTAAAAAACCTTAAACAAATGAAAATACGTGGCAAAATGTATAACTATATCCAACATTTTGGACAAGACAGGACATTTCAGGTAAAAGTAGGTAATAAACTCTCATCCACCAAAGTCCAAACAAACGGTACCCCACAAGGAGCAGTAATATCCCCCACACTCTTCAACATAGCAATTAATTATATTAACCAGGCCATCACGGACCCCAACTCCAAGCTCAGTCAATTTGCAGACGACTGTGCGCTTTGGAAATCGTGTGGAAAGTTTAAGAAAAACGGTGGACCCAGAGCAAAAGTAAAATTCAACAAATTAATCAAACAACTAGGAGACCAAGCTACCAAACTCATACAACAAGTAAGGAAACTAGGACTGAAAGTCAACACGCACAAAACTAAAGCAGTAATCTTTGGGGGCAATGAAGAAATCCAAATAACAATAGATTCCACCGATATCACGACCGAGAAATCCGCTAAATTCCTAGGAATAACATTCGACAAAAATAGCAATTACTCGGAACACATAGAACTACTAAACCAAAAAGCCCGAAAACAACTCGGACTACTAAAATCACTCAGCCGAAAAAACCTCCAAACACCCTACACAACTAAAAAAATAATCTACAAAAATCTAGTAGAAGGATCCCTTACATATGGGCAAGAAATATATGGTCAAACCCATCCAACAACCCTTAAAAAACTCGACATGATACAAGCAGCTGCACTTAGAGCTATAACCAACACAAACAGGATCACAAATCTAGAAGCCCTTCAAGTAGCAACCAATATAGAACCACTATGCATTAAAAGAAAAGGAGCAGCTCTAAAATACTGGGCGAGAGCGAAATTCAACCCCTCAAACCCAACAAACACAATTTTCACTTAACCGGTAAACAAAATCACCGACACCCAAAGAAAAAGAACAAAATCAATCAACCAAAGTACGGCATGGCTAAAAAAAGAAGAAAAAAAAAAATTAAAACTAGACCCCGAAGACATTAATACCAGAAAACTCGCCATAGAACCATGGACACTCAGAGACATACAAGTAGACACCCAGCTAAGCCAAATACTGAGTAAAAAGACGGACGGACAAGACAAACTCAAAGCACTAACCCTGGAACACTTGGAGGAAAACTACAAGAACAGTAAAAAAATCTATACCGACGGGTCCAAGAAAGGAAGCATTGTTAGCTTAGGAGTCTACAGCAAAGACTTGGACCTAAAGATCAACAAAAGAATAACGGACAACAACAGTACTACAGCAGCAGAATTAGCGGCCATTGACGAAGCTATAAAGACCATCCAAGAAAAGAAGATAGAAAGAGAAAACATAGTTATACTAACGGACTCCCTGGCAGCAACGATCAGTATAAAAAACCCAAACAAAACCAACGCCAGGCAAGACCTTACAGAGTCGATCAACATTAGAGCAAACGATCTCCAAGAAAAGAATCAAACCCAAGTCCAGATCTGCTGGATCCCAGCCCACTGTAACATCGAAGGCAACGAAAAAGCCGACAAACAGGCAAAATTAGGTCTCAGCTCCAAGACACGAAGAAAAACAGGACTGGGCCCTAGTGAAGTAAAATCCATAATAAATCAGTACAAAAATAAAATGTGGCAAGACATGTGGACCAATAACCCTAAAGGAAGGTTCTTCCACGCCATCGCTCCACAGGTAGGTAAAAATATACTCAACTTCAATACCACAAACAATAAAATCAATGATAGTAGTGATAGTAGTGGTAGTAGTAGTAGTAGTGGTGGTAGTCGTAGTAATGGTAATAATAGTAATAGTAGTAGTGGTGGTGGTGGTAGTAATAATAATACTGGTAACTGTGATAATGATGATGGTGGGGAAAGTAATAGTAAACAGCAGTCGCACCAATAGAGACAATATTATGGTTGTGATGGGGGTGGTAGCATTAATGGATAAGCAGCAGGGAAAAAAAAAAAAAAAGGGAATGGGGGAACAATACTAAATTAGAACACCAATAGGGTAATATCCCCGGTTTTAACTATCTATCTCCTGCCTCACTCATAAAAAAAAATTAAATGCCTAGCCTTGCCCGTCCCCCCAGCGTAGAAAGGAAGGTTTGTCTTGTCTGTCTCAGCCTATCCCCCCTTTCCACTTTAGAACCCCAAAAATTAGGGAACCCCATAAATTTGAGGACTAGCCTCATAGTAATAGAATGAGCAAGCATAGGATCTATCATGTCTTGCCTTCCTCTTGAGCTTTTGTCTTCTGTCAACGCCGCCTGTCGCCGTATAGGACCCCCCAGGGGAACCTAGGAGACGTTAAACCCGGAGAGAGGGAGAGAATTTTCTCCCTCCCTCTATAGAGAACACCTTTTTAGCAACATTTACAAAATTGTTGACTATGTTCATCGGTGATAATAACAGGATTAACCAGTCATTTTTCAATTTGTTTTCTTTGAAAACACAATGGAAAACTACAGATGACATATTTTTATTGTATTTTTATTGTAAGGAGAACAAGGTAAAAGAGTGAAGATATTAACCTGTGATGTATACCTCTTTGGCAATCTAGCATACATGCAATGGCATCATTGATTTTGTTTAATCTTTGTTGGAATCTTCCGACTGTTTTACTTGGAAAGTTCACATTGAAAAGGTCATCAGCAAATTAAGACAGGGCAGTGGTGGAACATACTTTATTAATGTCCAACAAATACTAAGAAAAGTTAATATATTTCAAACAAAAGTATTGCTGCGATTACTTGTTGATATTGATGAGTTTTCTACAGACTCTGGTCATACTTGTCATAAATGTCAATTTGAATTGACAGAGGATGTTTGTGGGTTGGTAGAAAAGTTGCCAGAGTTGGAATATTCATTTAAAGATGAGATAAAGCACAGTTTAGTTTATATTGCTGGTTATGTGACACAGAAAGATGATGTTTGTGAAGAACGCGAGGACATATATAGTTATTTTGAAAAGTTTGGAGAGTTTACTTCAAGTTTAGACAGAGGTGGTTTGAAGAAAGCTAATGATTCAACTTGTCAGTGGACAATTTTTTTTCCTACATAGTCTTTTCCCTTATCGTCAACCATGTGTGCAGAGAGTCTCTATGGGGTACACTGCTCAAGATCTCCGAAGCATTTGGCTTTAAAATAAATCATCACCATTGCTTCACATTGAGCAATATATTTCCAACAAATTTTGTGAAATAAAAAACCTGCCATTAGAGAAGGAGCCAAAACAAAAAATAAAGCTATCCTAGGGTAGAGCTATTTTTGTCTTAATTAAATTTCAATTTTATAGTCTTTTTCAACTTAACCATTTTTCCATTTATTTGATCCCACAAATATTATTTTAATTATTGACACAATAAACCTATAAAGTGCGTCATAGGCTGGCAATTTTATCATATGCCCTGCAAAGCTCTTTTCATATGACCAGAACGCTTATAAATAGACAATATATAAAACAATAGTGTTCTAAGGATAAAAAAGCCTACTGTGTACTATTGATATGTGTAAGCCTGCAATTTCTTCCTTTATTCTTCTTTTATACTCCTAAATCATTCTTTTATGCCTTTCAAGCATTTTTGTAATATAAAACCTGAATTTGTTAGGAAAATTGTAACCGCCTCCACATTATGTCTAATGACGCACGTTGAATAGGCCTGTTATTAAGTACTCCATGATTATAGCGCTTTTATTATATGAGCTATCTGCTAGAACTTTATTATGATTCTGTGTATTCTGTAATTACACCATAGTTTCAACAAAATGTATTTTATTGATTACTTGATTTAAACCAAAAAAAAGCGCTTTGAGCAACACTATGGGAAAGCTGCTATATAAATGCACTTTATTATTATTTAATCCAAGACTAATGCCTGACAAGTTTACATGCTGCCACACAGGGACAGTGCAGTAGCACCATGACTCTATCTCAGCGGACAGCCCATCACTTAATACTGGCACGGACCCAATCAGTGAGTGATGAAGTCGCCAGAGCGGTGCTCAAACCACAGGCCCTCTGTGTCCAAAGGCGATGTTTTACCATGGGAGTACCGCGCACATCCCCCCATCCCCGCTGAGCAACACATAAGGTACTTAGCTTGGAAAAATTATTGAATTGAAACATTTATTTACTTATTCATTTATCTTGTACAGTGTTTCATATACAGCTTCCATCTTTTTAAAAAATTTAGTTCCTTGGACAAGAATGTACATACATTATGTTTCAACACGTTTATTTCATTCAAGGTAAATGATTCGCATCATTAATTATTTGTATTCATATCTTTGATAATAACCAACCCTTTACAAAAGTTCTTTTTTTTTTCTTATCATCATGTTGCAATCATTTTTGAAGGTCAAATATATTATATTGGCAGTTCATTCTTCTTTATAGTCTCAATAGAAATTTACTTTGTTTTATTTTTTAACGTCAGCACTATATATAGGCTTTAATCATTGTGCACAAAGACTGCCATGGCTGACCTTCATGATGACACATCGTTCGTCAGGTAGATCAGCCCACTGCTCATGTCTCGTTTTGATACAAAAAGTACATGTGAACCTGTCATGTGCAATATGTGCAGTGTGTACCCACCTGCTCATGCCTGTCGCGCATGTTGATCATCTCTGTGTACTGACCTGCTCATGCCTGTCGCGCATGTTGATCATCTCTGTGTACCCACCTGCTCATGCCTGTCGCGCATGTTGATCATCTCTGTGTACTGACCTGCTCATGCCTGTCGCGGATGTTGATCATCTCTGTGTACA
>RQTK01000913.1:10389-23073 GCA_003991915.1 Elysia chlorotica
TTTATCGATATTACTATCAGTACCCACCGTATGCCCTGGCACTATCCAAAATGAACGTATCATGCTCTATCAATTTATCGATATTACTATCAGTACCCACCGTATGCCCTGGCACTATCCAAAATGAACGTATCATGCTCTATCAATTTATCGATATTACTATCAATACCCACCGTATGCCCTGGCACTATTCAAAATGAACGTATCATGCTCTATCAATTTATCGATATTACTATCAGTACCCACCGTATGCCCTGGTACTATCCAAAATGAACGCTCTATCAATTTATCGATATTACTATCAGTACCCACCGTATGCCCTGGTACTATCCAAAATGAACGCTCTATCAATTTATCGATATTACTATCAATACCCACCGTATGCCCTGGTACTATCCAAAATGAACGTATCATGCTCTATCAATTTATCGATATTACTATCAGTACCCACCGTATGCCCTGCCAATAATATCCAAAATGAACGTATCATGCTCTATCAATTTATCGATATTACTATCAGTACCCACCGTATGCCCTGGCACTATTCAAAATGAACGTATCATGCTCTATCAATTTATCGATATCAGTCAAACGTTCTTGCTCCGACCCGTGTCCGGCAGATCGCCCAGCTGGACTCAGACGGTCAGACGAGCGATGATGGCGCGGACACCGTGGGGCCTGGCCCAGAAAACGTCCACGCCCAGGAAAAGGAGATGAGGTCACTGGGTCAGGAGGACAGGGACAGGTTCAAGGCCACAGCACAGAGTCTCAAGGTAAAGTGTTGAAATAACGTCTCACAAGTTAAGCTACAGGACCACAGCACATAGTCTCAAGGTAAAGGAACACAGAGTCTCAAGGTAAAGGAGCACAGAGTCTCAAGGTAAAGTGTTGAAATAACGTCTCACAAGTTAAGGTACGGGACCACAACACAGAGTCTCAAGGTAAAGTGTTGAAATAACGTCTCACAAGTTAAGCTACGGGACCACAGACATAGTCTCAAGGTAAAGGAGCACATAGTCTCAAGGTAAAGTGTTGAATTAACGTCTCACAAGTTAAGGTACGGGACCACAGCACAGAGTCTCAAGGTAAAGTGTTGAATTAACGTCTCACAAGTTAAGGTACGGGGCCACAGCACAGAGTCTCAAGGTAAAGTGTTGAATTAACGTCTCACAAGTTAAGGTACGGGACCACAGCACAGAGTCTCAAGGTAAAGTGTTGAAATAACGTCTCACAAGTTAAGCTACGGGACCACAGCACAGAGTCTCAAGGTAAAGTGTTGAAATAACGTCTCACAAGTTAAGCTACGGGACCACAGCACATAGTCTCAAGGTAAAGGAGCACAGAGTCTCAAGGTAATAGAGCACATAGTCTCAAGGTAAAGGAGCACATAGTCTCAAGGTAATAGAGCACATAGTCTCAAGGTAAAGGAGCACATAGTCTCAAGGTAAAGTGTTGAAATAACGTCTCACAAGTTTAGGTACAGGACCACAGAGTCTCAAGGTAAAGTGTTGAATTAACGTCTCACAAGTTTAGGTGTTGCCATGCAGAGACACAGAGATTCTCAAGCTAAGGAGTTGAATTAAAAATGTCTGGACAATGTTCAAGCTTTTATAACACTCCATAATCTTTTTGACGGTGGCCATTAAGCTTCATATTTTTGTATTTGCACGTAGAGAGCGAAGTTGGGCAATGGTTCAATTTTCTGTCACGTGAAACCCGTAATAATTGTTGACCTAATTCTGGACAGTTTTAGAAATCATTTTTTAATTAGAAATAGGCTTACTGAGTCTGGTAGAAAAAAGACTGTACAACTCCATTCGCCTCATGGCAGCACGGCCTATGTTTGCCACAGTAGGGAAAAGTTGGATTAAGTTTGAGCTTGAAATACTTCTGGGTTTTATTAGAACCTTCATGACGGCTAACAATCACACTGCTTTAGCTCAACAGAAGATGCGTGAGAAAGCGAAGATAAAATCAAAGCCCATTGGCCTGATAAAGGGCGATTACGTGTATTTAACAGCCAAACCTGGTGGAGGGCGATTACGTGTATTTAACAGCCGAACCTGATGGAGGGCGATTACGTGTATTAAACAGCCGAACCTGATGGAGGGCGATTACGTGTATTTAACAGCCGAACCTGATGGTGGGCGATTACGTGTATTCAACAGCCGAACCTGATGGAGGGCGATTACGTGTATTTAACAGCCGAACCTGATGGAGGGCGATTACGTGTATTTAACAGCCGAACCTGATGGAGGGCGATCACGTGTAAAAGCCAACAATAGCTAACCAACATTGACTGTATCGACCAATACTAATACATTTAAGCAACTAGTGGGCTAACAGCATTAACTATATTGACCAATACTAATACATTGAAGCATTTCTTCCTTTTCGTTACAGACACACCATGGCCACCGAGTCCAAGCTCCGCCCGACCCAGTCTTGCCCACAGAGGACTCCATAGAGGTGCGTGTGTGAAAAAAACAGATGTTGCTTTTACAATTTCACCATGGTGCACATATTTAAGCCTAAATGTGGAGCTGTAGCCATAGGACACTACTGCTAAATAGTCAAGCCTAAATGTGGAGCTGTAGCCATAGGACATTACTACTAAATAGTCAAGCCTAAATGTGGAGCTGTAGCCTAAATGTGGAGCTGTAGCCATAGACACTACTACTAAATAGTCAAGCCTAAATGTGGAGCTGTAGCCATAGGACACTACTGCTAAATAGTCAAGCCTAAATGTGGTTTAGCCATAGGACATTACTACTAAATAGTCAAGCCTAAATGTGGAGCTGTAGCCATAGAACACTACTGCTAAATAGTCAAGCCTAAATGTGGAGCTGTAGCCATAGGACACTACTACTAAATAGTCAAGCCTAAATGTGGAGCTGTAGCCATAGGACACTACTACTAAATAGTCAAGCCTAAATGTGGAGCTGTAGCCATAGACACTACTACTAAATAGTCAAGCCTAAATGTGGAGCTGTAGCCATAGGACACTACTGCTAAATAGTCAAGCCTAAATGTGGAGCTGTAGCCATAGGACACTACTGCTAAATAGTCAAGCCTAAATGTGGAGCTGTAGCCATAAGACACTACTACTAAATAGTCAAGCCTAAATGTGGAGCTGTAGCCATAGGACACTACTGCTAAATAGTCAAGCCTAAATGTGGAGCTGTAGCCATAGGACATTACTACTAAATAGTCAAGAATGAAAACTGATGGGAAGAGCAGACGCTATTTTGAATAAATTAAAAGAGACGGACAGATAAAGAGGTAGAGGGAGGGAGAAAGAGAGAGAGAAAGACAGCCAAACAAACAGACAGACAGACATAGTCGGAGACAGCGATAGAGAGAGAGAAAGAAAGAGAGAGGGAGAGAAAGAGAGAGAGAGCCAGCCAGACAGCCAGCCAGACAGGAAGACACAGGGAGAAACCAAGAGACAAAGACAGAGACACAAAGAGACAAATATAGACAGACACAGAGAGATGAAGGGGAGATAAAGAGAAAGAGGGAACCAAGCAAGACTGTTGAAAAAAACAACAAAAAACGAGGATACATTCCTTCTTTAAAACATTCGTTTTTTTAATCAAACTTCTTTTAAAGAGAAGTACATATGTTAAAGCTCTTTCCACTTCAAATATCAAAGACATACATATATATTACTTGTCATCGTCTTATAGCATCCAGCCAAGGAAAGACAGATACAGGGAAAGAGAGAGAGAGAGAGAGAGAGAGAGAGAGAGAGAGAGAGAGAGAGAGAGAGAAAGAGAGAGAAAGAGAGAGATAGAGAGAGAGAGAGAGAGAGAGAGAGAGAGAGAGAGAGAGAGAGAGAGAGAGAGAGAGAGAGAGAGAGAGAGAGACAGACAGACAGAGAGACAGATACAGAGAAAGGGAGAGAGAGCGAAAGAGACAGAGAGAGAGAGAGACAGAGAGACAGAAACAAACACAGAGACATATGCAGAGAAAGGGAGAGAGAGCGAGAGAGAGAGAGAGAGAGAGAGAGAGAGAGAGAGACAGACAGAGAGAAAGAGTATAGCTCATCATCCAAGTTTTTTATTGTTCTAATGATTGAGTGTGGTATTTTATCATCCAAATAATATTGTACTAATTATTGAGTGTGGTATTTTATCATCCAAATGATATTGTACTAATGATTGAGTGTGGTATTTTCTTATACCTCATCATCCAAGTGATATTGTACTAATGATTGAGTGTGGTATTTTATCATCCAAGTGATATTGTACTAATGATTGAGTGTGGTATTTTATCATCCAAATAATATTGTACTAATGATTGAGTGTGGTATTTTATCATCCAAGTGATATTACACTAATGATTGAGTGTGGTATTTTCTTATACCTCATCATCCAAATGATATTGTACTAATGATTGAGTGTGGTATTTTATCATCCAAGTGATATTGTATTAAGGATTGAGTGTGGTATTTTATCATCCAAGTGATATTGTACTAATGATTGAGTGTGGTATTTTATCCTCCAAATGATATTGTACTAATGATTGAGTGTGGTATTTTATCATCCAAGTGATATTGTACTAATGATTGAGTGTGGTATTTTATCATCCAAGTGATATTGCACTAATGATTGAGTGTGGTATTTTATCATCCAAGTGATATTGTACTAATGATTGAGTGTGGTATTTTATCATCCCAGTATTATTGTATTAATGATTGAGTGTGGTATTTTATCATCCAAGTGATATTGTTCTAATGATTGAGTGTGGTATTTTACCATCCAAGTGATATTGTACGAATGATTGAGTGTGGTATTTTATCATCCAAGTGATATTGTACTAATGATTGAGTGTGGTATTTTATCATCCAAGTGATATTGTACTAATGATTGAGTGTGGTATTTTATCATCCAAGTGATATTGTACTAATGATTGAGTGTGGTATTTTATCATCCAAGTGATATTGTACTAATGATTGAGTGTGGTATTTTATCATCCAAGTGATATTGTACTAATGATTGAGTGTGGTATTTTATCATCCAAGTGATATTGTACTAATGATTGAGTGTGGTATTTTATCATCCAAGTGATATTGTACTAATGATTGAGTGTGGTATTTTATCATCCAAGTGATATTGTACTAATGATTGAGTGTGGTATTTTATCATCCAAGTGATATTGTACTAATGATTGAGTGTGGTATTATCTTTTAGCTCATCATCCAAGTGATATTGTACTAATGATTGAGTGTGGTATTTTATCATCCAAGTGATATTGTACTAATGATTGAGTGTGGTATTTTATCATCCAAGTGATATTGTACTAATGATTGAGTGTGGTATTTTATCATCCAAGTGATATTGTACTAATTATTGAGTGTGGGATTTTATCATCCAAGTGATATTGTACTAATGATTGAGTGTGATATTTGCTTCTGTTTTCCCAGATCCTCGCTAAGGCTCTTGCCCGTTTGCACCTGCCAGTGACTGAGGAGGAGGAGAGGGAGGAGGAGAGGGAGGGGGAGAGGGAGGAGGAGGAGGAGAAAGGATCTGACGGAGGTAAGATTTGAGCGCAACATACACATAATTATTAAGGACATATTACAGGCATCTTACAGCCCTCAGGTCGGTGGTATCTCTTTCCCATTCTTAAGATGAGTCGTAGCTGCGGCGACGTTGTACTTCCGATCTCTAGTGGTTCTTATGGGGTGGTATTTTTACCCAGACTAGAATGGAGTACTAACGGGTCCCAAGATAGGCGTCTGAAAATTTTATTTTATGAATCTAATGGACGTGGAACTACAGATAGAGACACAGAGAGATATGGAGAGACAATGAGGGAGGCAGAGACGGAGTGAGAGGAAGAGCGAGAGAGCGAGCATGTACATGTTTATTTTTTGTCTCAGCCGATCAGTTTGCATGGTGTTTTCCTTTTTTAACTTGTCCTTCTCCAAATGAGAACAATAAGTCTAAAACAACAAAAAGTAAAACATAAGCACATACTGATATTGAAAAGATCTGGCAATTGAGTTCTTCGGTCCAGGTTTGTATGTACCTATACATTTTTGTTGCTGTTGTTTTTAAAGCTATGTTAGAGATCTCTGTTTGACCAATAGCAGGCCTTGACTGGACCATGTATGGACTTTCTTCATTTACTCACAACTTAAGCATCGCTTTTTGACGTAATCACAGAGAGACTGGGAACGAGTTATAACCAGGACATACACCAAGAGAAGCCAGAGAAGGATGCGGAGGTCGGTGCTGTGATGGGCAAGAGCCTTCAACAGACAATTGCTGAGGCGTTGGCAAGGCTCCAGGGCGGAGGTGAGTTCTCATGTCGTCACGACAAACCTCGTGCTCTTCTGGATTAGTTATCTGTTTGAGATCCAACATAAGACATTTTACTATCAAATCCAGTGCCGGGTTTAGATCGCAGGGGGCCCTGGGCCCAAATCAAGTAACGGGGCTGGGGGGAGGGTGGAGGCACTCCCTTTTGATTTTCCTAGGATGCATAATTTTACCAAGCGTTTTAAAAAGGGATCGCCTCTGGTTTGGGGGGGGGGTGCTTTTGGTGTGGCAGCCCCGACTGAAATGTAGCACTGATTAAATATCTGTTTTAGCCGCACGGAGAAAGATTGAATAAACCCTTGTGTATGGTTCTTGCATTGGTGGAGAGGATGTTGAGAAAATTGCATCTGTGAATGAAAAATTGGCGTAGTAAGGACTCTGGGGTTTAAAAATAGAGTAATTATATCTGCAGAGGACTAAACGAGTCTCACCTTTGCCGATGACTTTCTATAAGTATATAAAGAGGTAGAGGCAGACCGCCATCCACTCACCTATTGATACCTCATACTTGACAATGACGTAAAACATATCGGTTGAAATTATTCAACTGTTCTATAGACAGTACATTGTAAGGCCACCTGCTATATGTTTTCGTACGGTTTGTTTGCATACAACCATCCCACGTGACCTGTCTTGCCCGCAGATACACAGACAGCAACCAAAGCTCTTTTATGCAGTCGCTAGGGAAAGAGGATACTTTTGGGGGTCCGGGGCGCGCTCGTGTCTTCTATTTTGTTGTCTATTGGTTGCTGTGATACCAGGAAAGCTGTGATATCAGGAAAGCTGTGATATATGATGGCTGTGATACCAGGAAAGCTGTGATACCAGGAAAGCTGTGACACCAGGAAAGCTGTGATACCAGGAAAGCTGTGATACCAGGAAAGCTGTGATATATGATGGCTGTGATACCAGGAAAGCTGTGACACCAGGAAAGCTGTGATATCAGGAAAGCTGTGATACCAGGAAAGCTGTGATACCAGGAAAGCTGTGATACAGGAAAGCTGTGATACCAGGAAAGCTGTGACACCAGGAAAGCTGTGATATCAGAAAAGCTGTGATATATGATGGCTGTGACACCAGGAAAGCTGTGATATATGATGGCTGTGACACCAGGAAAGCTGTGATACCAGGGAAACTGTGACACCAGGAAAGCTGTGACACCAGGAAAGCTGTGATATCAGAAAAGCTGTGATATATGATGGCTGTGACACCAGGAAAGCTGTGATACCAGGAAAGCTGTGATACCAGGGAAGCTGTGACACCAGGAAAGCTGTGATACCAGGAAAGCTGTGATATATGAGGGCTGTGATACCAGGAAAGCTGTGATATATGAGGGCTGTGACACCAGGAAAGCTGTGACACCAGGAAAACTGTGATACCAGGGAAGCTGTGACACCAGGAAGGCTGTCACTCCAGGAGACTGCTCCACGTTCACGTTCTCCAATCTAAGAAAAGAGTTTTTGAGTGAAAATGATACCCTGGTCATAAAAAATGTAAAAACTTGTTACCTTGTTCCACTTACAAACTTTTACATTTTGTTCCAATGACAAACTCTTACATTCTGTTCTGACTTAGAAACTCTTACATTCTGTTCCCACGTACAAACTCTTACATTCTGTTCCCACTTACAAACTCTTACATTCTTTTCCCACTTACAAACTCTTACATTCTGTTCCCACTTACAAACTCTTACATTCTGTTCCCACTTACAAACTCTTACATTCTGTTCCCACTTACAAACTCTTACATTCTGTTCACACTTACAAACTCATACATTGTGTTTCACTCACAAACGCTTACATTTTGTTCCCCCTTTTCCCCCTTAAGATCAACCAGGGAGAAAACTGCAGCAACCTGTGCCACCGTCTTTCCAAAACGTCCATGAAGACGGTAAGAATGATACAGAACAGCCAGTACTGATGTGTAAAGTGGTATCTCACTGTAGGAAAAAAAGAAAATTGCGTTTTCCATCTTAATTATCATAACTGTAAGAATCGTGGTATCGCAAAAAATAAGCTTTTTTCATATTTTTTTTCTGGTTCAAGGCATTAATATAATAAGTATAGTGTTTAAATTATATTGTAGCCAATCTGGGTGTGATATGTCGTATTTCTAAAATAGTTGTCATCTATTGGAATGGCACATGTATTGCATTATAGAATATATACCAGCGTTATTTAAAAAAAACACACAAAGCGAAACAGCTTGACTACTAAAACTATTTCAGGGTTTTCTATTAAAAAGCTTTTAGTATGGTGTGAATAATAATTATGATAACTACAATGTCTGCCCTTCTCTACCAGCCATCCTAACGGTTGAGTCTCGACTACTGAAGGATTTGGCTTTCGCAAATAAACTCGGAATTTCGGTGGACGACTTAATACAGGATTTGGAGGAGCAAGGTGGTTGAAATAGAAAGAAAAAACAAGTAATTTATGATCATGATAATAATAAAGATAATAATAATAATAATAATAATAATAATAATAATAAATTCTAATAATAATGCTAAAACAACAACAGCAGCAACAACAACAAAAAAAACAACAACAACAACAAAAACAACAATAACAACAACAACAAAAACAACAACAACAACAACATGAATAGAAAAAAAGTCGCATTTAGGAAAACTCCAAGAAACTAGAGTTGTGGCATCATTGATAATAATAGTAATACATTGTATTAATTAGTCATAGTAATGGTAGTGTCAGCGGCAGTAAAAAAAAAAATCTCCCGATACTTTACAGCTCGGACAAGATCAATTGAAATACATAGTTTTTTTGTTTGTTTTTTTATTTCTACAGTGGAATCTGGAGTACAACTTTTCCTTCTTTTTATACAAACCGTTAAAATGTTAAGGTCATCTTCAGTCTGTTCTTACAGCCGATTTGGTTATAATCAGGTCACTTTTGTAGGTTTTCAAGTTTGATTTACTGTTTGCTGTTCTTACAGAGTCACGGGAGGAAAATCTGATGAAACTAGAGAACAGCCTTGCATCTCTCATCGCTGAGGGGGACAGTGGGGTTCCTACAAACTTGATGATATAACGCATGCAAATTCAATGCAAAACAAGACATGGGATTTGCCAACATTATTCGATGCCAATCTCTTACATGCACGTGTGACAATACAAATCTGTCCATTTCTTTGAGAGCAGACCATTGTGACTTGCGTCTGTGCAATCTGATTTACTCAACAAATTCCCGGATTTTTATCAGTTCTAGGCTATCATTCTTCTTTTATTGATGAACGCAAAACAAATAAAACATTCATTCATTCAACTCCAGTTCTAGTTCTAGTGGTTGTATTGCAAAATATTATTTTGTTTGAATATTTCATTAATTTGTTGTAATGCCTTGTCTCATTTTCTGTCTGTTTATTTCCAGTCCTTTCCTTATCTCCATCCTTCTCTCCATCTCTTCATCTCTTCCTATTTTTCCCTGGCCACCACCCTCTTTCCCTCGCTCAATCTATAGAGCAATGCATCTTTGTCCATTTCTACGGCTTTTCTTTATGTCCCTTGTCTCTCCCTCACTTTATTTCTTTCTCAATTACCCCCTTTATCTCTCTAACACTCTCTCTATCTCAGTCTCTCTTTGTCTCTCCCCATCACTTTGTCTCTTTCCCAATCTCTCTCAGTCTCTCTTTCTTACCCTTTCTCTCTCTCTCTCTCTCTCTCTCTCTCTCTCTCTCTCTCTCTCTCTCTCTCTCTCTCTCTCTCTCTCTCTCTCTCTCTCTCTCTCTCTCTCTCTCTCCCTCTCTCTCACTCCGTTACCCAATCTAGAAAGCAGTCCACTGTGCCGTTATATGCGTTCAACAAAACAGGTGATGCAAAGACAAATTTCTGTTGCCATAGATTTTAATGAAGAAAATGTATATGATAAACATAAAAAATTGTAACAAGTCCAAATTTATCTAAGTATTGGAGAGGATGCTAATAGTCATTAACTATTTATGTGTGTGTGTGTGTGTGTAATGGTTCTTTGGCAATCCAGGCTAACTTCAGGCTTCCACCGTACCATTCAGAAGCATTAACTTTCATTAATGATACGGTTTTACTGTTTGCGCCATTTAAGTTTTGGTGTGTCTTCTGGATAATTTGAGTAATGACTGTTTGACCGCTCTTCACAATTGTCTTCTAAGTTAAGAAAAATATAAAATAATTTTTTTTTACAGATTTTCAAAAAAGATGAGCCACTAATCGACGAAGCCAGTAGAACAATTGGTTAACCAGAAATTAAAAACCTCAAAACCTAAAAATTACTTGCTTTCTACATCCCGTCTTTTGTTGGTGTCCATGCCAACGAGTGTTTCATGTCGGCAAGATAAAGATAAGATGCTTCCAAGGAGCGGGGGAGGGGGCGAGGATTCAAAGGTTTAAAAGTCGGACTGCAATGCAGGGGGTCCGTGGTTCCAATCGCGCTCGTTCCACCTTCCTCCCTTCTGGTTGGATGGTGTTCAGTCTGTGACAGTGTGATCGGCCACGTCCCGGCTAGCTTTCCCTGAAGTTCCTGACGTCATTGGCCTAGGATTTATTTCTGAGACACAGTCAAGGCAGGTTTCCTGACGTCATAGGCCTAAGGTTTCTTTCTGAGACATGGCCAAGGCAGGTTTCCTGACGTCATAGGCCTAAGGGTTCTTTCTGAGACATGGCCCATATAGGTTCCTGACGTCATAGGCCTAAGGGTTCTTTCTGAGACATGGCCCATATAGGTTCCTGACGTCATAGGCCTAAGGGTTCTTTCTGAGACATGGCCCATATAGGTTCCTGACGTCATAGGCCTAAGGGTTCTTTCTAAGACATGGCCCATATAGGTTCCTGACGTCATAGGCCTAAGGGTTCTTTCTAAGACATGGCCCATATAGGTTCCTGACGTCATAGGCCTAAGGGTTCTTTCTGAGACATGGCCAAGGCAGGTTTCCTGACGTCATAGGCCTAAGGGTTCTTTCTGAGACATGGCCCATATAGGTTCCTGACGTCATAGGCCTAAGGGTTCTTTCTAAGACATGGCCAAGGCAGGTTTCCTGACGTCACAGGCCTAAGGGTTCTTTCTAAGACATGGCCAAGGCAGGTTTCCTGACGTCACAGGCCTAAGGGTTCTTTCTAAGACATGGCCAAGGCAGGTTTCCAGACGTCATAGGCCTAAGGGTTCTTTCTGAGACATGGCCCATATAGGTTCCTGACGTCATAGGCCTAAGGGTTCTTTCTGAGACATGGCCCATATAGGTTCCTGACGTCATAGGCCTAAGGGTTCTTTCTGAGACATGGCCCATATAGGTTCTTGACGTCATAGGTCTAAGGGTTCTTTCTGAGACACAGTCAAGGCATGTTTGCTCCTTGCGACCAAAGATAAGAAACTCTTTAAATGACCAAAGGGCTCTGAAAAAAATGTATTATTGTAGTAAATGTACAAACAAAATTAAGTAGATGTATTCACACAATCGTGTCAATATCTGTTGTGTTTTTTATATGTGAATGTATGTCTCTGTTGTTTTCATTTTACTTTGCAACAATATAATTATTTAAATAGTCTTCGAAACTTTCATTTTGGCACTTTCAATAAAACGTAACGCTTTAAATTGTTATCAAGTTAAGAAACAGGCTAAACTACCCACAGCATTCTGTTAAAAACAGTTTACATTTGTAAAAGCTTATAACGACATCCACAAATGTTTGGATCGTTTTGAATCAGAAACGAAATGGATGAGAACTAAGTCACTGTTAAAACTCCTAGAGCTATTTTTAGATCCCGGCTCGGCACGAGTACATGACGTAAGACAGTCTAGCTGGCCTGTCGAAAACCAGGCTGTTCTCTCAGAGTGCAAGTAAGTTATGTTATATTACCTGACAAAATGTAGATAGATCTCTCGACTTCTCAGAGAGACTGGAGAGATAAACCAAGTCAGTGGATTCAAGATAAGTCCGTGAATTGAAGATGAGAAGTCAGTTCCTTTGAAATCCAGAAACTTTAGAGAACAACTTAGCTCTTTGTGTATTCCAATTTCCAAGGATAATATTCTAAAACCTGTATTTAAAGCAGTCATGGCTGCCATAATGTTTGTAACTATATGCCTCGTCGCCCTTTTTGCCGGTAAAAAATAGTACAATTAAATAAAGTGGTTATGGTCGGCCTAGAGATAGTAATACTAGTGATAGTAGTAACAGCCAAAGTAGAAATAAAAGTAGTAGTAGTGGTAGTAGTAGTAGTAGTAGTAGTAGTAGTAGTAGCCAGTAGAAATAAAAGTAGTAGTAGTAGTAGTAGTAGTAGTAGTAGTAGTAGTAGTAGTAGTAGTAGTAGTAGTAGTAGTAGTAGTAGTAGTAGTAGTAGTAGTAGTAGTAGTAGTAGTAGTA
>RQTK01000913.1:28447-40846 GCA_003991915.1 Elysia chlorotica
AGTAGTAGTAGTAGTAGTAGTAGTAGTAGTAGTAGTAGTAGTAGTAGTAGTAGTAGTAGTAGTAGTAGTAGTAGTAGTAGTAGTAGTAGTAGTAGTGGTGTGGTGGTGTAGTAGTAGTAGTAGTCGTAGTAAGAAGTATGATTTAATTTGTGAGTGTCCGCTTTTCCCCTGATGTCCTCGTTGTGTTGTATCGTGTCCAGGTGTGTGTCCGCTTTTCCCCTGATGTCCTCGTTGTGTTGTATCGTGTCCAGGTGTGAGTGTCCGCTTTTCCCCTGATGTCCTCGTTGTGTTGTATCGTGTCCAGGTGTGAGTCCGCTTTTCCCCTGATGTCCTCGTTGTGTTGTATCGTGTCCAGGTGTGTGTCCGCTTTCCCCTGATGTCCTCGTTGTGTTGTATCGTGTCCAGGTGTGAGTCCGCTTTTCCCCTGATGTCCTCGTTGTGTTGTATCGTGTCCAGGTGTGTGAGTGTCCGCTTTTCCCCTGATGTCCTCGTTGTGTTGTATCGTGTCCAGGTGTGAGTGTCCGCTTTTCCCCTGATGTCCTCGTTGTGTTGTGTCCAGGTGTGAGTGTCCGCTTTTCCCCTGATGTCCTCGTTGTGTTGTGTCCAGGTGTGAGTACACCAAAGCCAGGTGCTTGAAGCCGGGGCTGACCGTGGTCCAGCAAGGAGCGTGCACAGCCATCACCACCCCGGCCCCTGACGTGGCGGGAATCGTGTGTAACGCCCTGGCAGCCTCGGCCTGCTTTGATGACGCCATCGTCCTGTGTGGCTCAGACGGCATCACCTACAGCAACTCGTGAGTTGGACCGGGGCTCAGTTCGAGTCTGTACTATTAAATTGTAGTCAGTGATTGTGGACAGGCCCCAAACCTACTGTGTTGCCACATCAGTCCGTTAAAACTTCTGACATCGACACAACAATTGGACACATACGTTGTTGACTAATCGTGGGCTTTGAACCTGGGATCTCCCGATATAGAGATGAACGTTCTACCACTTGCGCTAGTGGTATCCCCATGCTGGGAATAGGATTTACCTCGCATTAAATTCATCAAACCGTCTCTCTTTTTCTGTTCCCCTACGCCCCCCCCTTTTTTTTCACTCTTTCTCTCTCTCCTTCTCTCTCGTCAGCTATTTCTTTCCTCTGCAGTTTTTGTGTACATCATACTTTCTTTTTTCATCTTCTTTTTATGCTAATGACTGTTCGTCTTTCTCTCTCCTTTTTCTCTCGCTTTTGTCCCTCTCTTGAATGTTGAAAAGTGTGTGCCCCTTTAATAGACTGAACTAAATGTTGTTGCCATTTGCTTATAGCTAAATGATAGTTGCAGTTTACTTTGAGCTTGACAAGGAACAAACGTTACTGACTGCAATACTGTCTTTGAATTAAAATGGTGTCTATTTTCACTGTTTCAGATGCCTGTTTGAGAAAGCCAAATGCCAGAAAGACAACTTGACCGTTCAGTTTGTTGGGAATTGTAATAAATAAATAAATAAATTCGAATTATGATTTGCTTATAGCTAAATGCTAGTTGCAGTTTACTTTGAGCTTGACAAGGAACAAACGTTACTGACTGCAATACTGTCTTTGAATTAAAATGGTGTCTATTTTCACTGTTTCAGATGCCTGTTTGAGAAAGCCAAATGCCAGAAAGACAACTTGACCGTTCAGTTTGTTGGGAATTGTAATAAATAAATAAATAAATTCGAATTATGATTTCAATACAGTTTTCAACATAACGCACTTTTTTCAACATTGATATTTGCTTTGTAAACTGCCCTGCCGCTTTTCAACATTCAATAATTGGTAAAAAAAAAAAATTCAATTTGTTCAAGTAGAATAACAACAGAGTTCACAAGTAGGAGAGGCACAAGTGTGATGTATATATGTTTGTGTAACAGACAAACAGAAAGAGGGGGAGAAAGAGAGAGAGAGAGAGAAAGAGAGAGAGAGAGAGAGAAAGAGAGAGAGAGAGAGAGAGAGAGGAAGAGAGAGAGAGAGAGATAGAGAGAGAGGGAGGGAGAGAGAGAACTTGCGACAGACAAGGTTGTGAGCAAAAAATTCAGTAATTGAAAGAAAGCATTCTTGAATCAATGTTAACTCACCAAAAAGTAAGATAAAAAGAGTAGCCTATATGTTAATATTTAATTAACATAGATTTATTCTAAAGTTCCCCCTATCAGTAATTAAGCCTGTATTAAAATATGTTCGTAACAAAGTGTGTTGACACATCAACACGCAAACAAATGCAGTCGCAGTAGCCGTTCTATTGTGACCACCAGAATATTACACACCCAGATTCTCATAGTGATGCAAAATGGGTTCTGTACGCTTAGTAAACAGAATCCAACACTTGCTTGCATCGAATACACATCTGTTTTCAGGCAACAAAACTATAGAAATTTCATTCAACAAGATTCTTTATTCAGAAAAGACGCTGAAGCCGAATGTTTTGTACAAAACAATAAACAATTTCTCCCTAGGTATTCATGGAAATTCCAAAAATCAGTGCTGATATTTAGTTTTAGTTTCTTTTTAGTTTTGTTTAATTTACGTGTAGTACAATGAGATGTGGGCTACATTTTACATTCTATTTTTAAATCCAATTTCGATCAAAATGTTTTATGCGATGCACAACGCTAGTATACAGTTTTATTGTAACTTCAATAGAACAGACTACATTGCATAGCGTGTAAATATAATTTACTGTTATTAAAGACCGATAAAATAAAAGAAATATTAAAATTAACCGAGTGGTTTTAGTACATGTACACACATACAGCCTGATTAAGTAACAGCAGGTGTAAGGCACGGACATGCAGTCAGGTGCTCTTGCACAATGATAAAACAACCAGTGTACGTTCTAAAATATAAACGCAGCTTACGTACCCTAGGGTAGAATGCACAAGCATGACGTAGCTTACGTCTCGTCGTAAGCCTCCTTATTCTTTTATTGTTACGACAAGACGTAAGCTACGTCTTGTTTGTGCATGTTACCCCTGGTGAACCATGGTATTAGTCTATTGATATGTTTATTTGTCAAGCTTTTATGACTGACTAAACTCAGGTGCAAATGTGCTCAAACCTCAAATCAAATCGCGCAAATTTCTCGTCTCTGTCGTGGTCTGTGCTCAAACCTCAAATCAAATCAAATGGCTTATAATAATAAAGATTTATCGTCTGCTGATTATAATAAAGATTTTTCGTCGCTGATGTGATAGCTTATAATAATAAAGATTTATCGTCGCTGATGTGATAGCTTATAATAATAAAGATTTATCGTCGCTGATGTGATAGCTGATAATAAAAAAGATTTATCGTCGCTGATTATAATAAAGATTTATCGTCGCTGATGTGATAGCTTATAATAATAAAGATTTATCGTCGCTGATGTGATAGCTTATAATAATAAAGATTTATCGTCTGCTGATTATAATAAAGATTTATCGTCGCTGATAGATTATAATAAAGATTTATCGTCGCTGATGTGATAGCTTATAATAATAAAGATTTATCGTCTGCTGATTATAATAAAGATTTATCGTCGCTGATGTGATAGCTTATAATAAAAAAGATTTATCGTCGCTGATGTGATAGC
This sequence comes from Elysia chlorotica, assembly GCA_003991915.1. Classification (NCBI taxonomy): domain Eukaryota; kingdom Metazoa; phylum Mollusca; class Gastropoda; family Plakobranchidae; genus Elysia; species Elysia chlorotica. Next base: position 32,040 of record RQTK01000913.1, read on the forward strand.
TTATAATAAAGATTTATCGTCGCTGATGTGATAGCTTATAATAAAGATTTATCGTCTCTGATGTGATAGCTGATTATAATAAAGATTTATCGTCGCTGACGTGACAGCTGATTATAATAAAGATTTATCGTCGCTGATGTGATAGCTGATTAAAATACAGATGTATCGCCTCTGATTATAATACAGATTTATCGTTGCTGATGTGATAGCTGATTATAATAAAGATTTATCGTCGCTGATGTGATAGCTGATTATAATTTCCGAACTTTAATTTTGAAAGAACATGTGTAAAGTATCATGATCAGGACTAAAGGACTCTCGAATTATTTCACATTACAGAAACCAGAAAACTTCCCTTTTTCCAAATTGTTATTTGAAATAGTAAAGGCTCTAAGGTAGCAAGTTTGTATGTTCTGTGGACCTTCATCAAATTAACGATAGAAACGCCCCTTTCATTTCATCTATGGCATGATACAACCTTTGGAGCAATGCCCGTCAGAAAAACTCAGAAAAGTTAATCTCAGCATTACCCCTACATTTTCTCATTATCTTATTGACCGTTTCTAATGATAGTACATTCTGCAAGTACAAATGTATTCCTATATTTCACAGGAAAACGCTGACTCACCAGACGATACTGGTATGTTTAAGTGCCATTTTATTCAGTACTCTAGACTTTTAGTAGATTGTCTCCATCCATTTGATGAATGTTGATATCAGTGTTGGTACATGACGTCATAAATGGTCTACATGGGTTGCTTCCCTCTCATCCATAGACACCAGGCCGGGGATTCCATGTAGAACAATTAAAAGTGTTCTGTTTAACAGCCATGTCTTCTTCTAAAAATAATTTATACTGCTACAAAGCAAAGAACCTTCTAAAAAATGCTTACACATTTTCTCTGTTCTTTGAAATAACGTCTATCTGCTAAAAGGTGAAAAATTGATCTTCAACTCAGAACTGAACTGCACTTCTCAGAACAGTAAAATCCAGATACAGGTGGTAAAACATAACAGTTTCTTTATCCAGTTACTGATCTGAAGTCAGGTGCGTCATGCGTGCAAACACAAGTTGTGCATATTTAAACCACCAAAAGCACACAAACAAGAGAAACAGATTCTTTAAAATAATTATCGTTAAAGAAACTGCATCACTGTAAATGTAAGGTTTTGTAGTTACTTTTAGGCTTGATGTCAGAAAAAAAAATTAACTTTTGTCAAAGATCTTCAATTTATGGTATGTTGATGGTAGCAACCTACACAAATTTAGATTTGAAGTCATCTTGGCCTGTGACAGTTCACTACTTGATTCTGTTTGTTGCATAATACAGCAATTTTCTTTTTAAAAAGAGATAGCAGCAATTCAAATGTTATTCATAATAATGTGTTTTTTTTTATTAATTTAAATCGCTTTTTCATGAGATAAATAATCACCTTAGAATACAGATAGTATCATCTTTCTCAAATGTCTACGTAAGACAAAATGAGTCACTTTTTTCTTGTTCAATTACTGCTCATTTAAAAAATAATGTACACGAACTATATGGAAGCTTTTGACAACGGCCAAACAACATATTTCAATTGTCTGCCCAGTTTTTCAAGATAATCCTGGTGAGTCGGACAAATTGTTATGTCCCTTGCTAGGGAGTATCTTCTAATTTCTCCAATAAAAATAAATAAATGAGATTGTATGTATTAGAGTGAAGCTAAAACAGATGACTTGCTTAATGAGTTTGTATGTATTAGAGTGAAGCTAAAACATATGACTTGCATAATGAGTTTGTATGTGTTAGAGTGAAGCTAAAACATATGACTTGCTTAATGAGTTTGTATGTGTTAGAGTGAAGCTAAAACATATGACTTGCTTAATGAGTTTGTATGTGTTAGAGTGAAGCAAAAACATATGACTTGCTTAATGAGTTTGTATGTGTTAGAGTGAAGCTAAAACATATGACTTGCTTAATGAGTTTGTATGTGTTAGAGTGAAGCTAAAACATATGACTTGCTTAATGAGTTTGTATGTGTTAGAGTGAAGCTAAAACAGATGACTTGCTTAATGGGTTTGTATGTGTTAGAGTGAAGCTAAAACATATGACTTGCATAATGGGTTTGTATGTGTTAGAGTGAAGCTAAAACATATGACTTGCATAATGAGTTTGTATGTGTTAGATTGAAGCTAAAACATATGACTTGCACAATGAGTTTGTATGTGTTAGAGTGAAGCTAAAACATATGATTTGCTTAGCACAATACATGAACTTAAAAAACATCAAACATTATTATGATTAAAGGAGTTTCAAATTTACTTTATAAAACTGTTTATTTTGTAACTCCAAAGAATTTAAAAAATTAGATTTCTGTACAAATGAAAATTTACAAACTCTTTCAAAGTCGAAAACAAATGCACCTTTGCTTGCTACAAAATTCATGCATAACGGTTATCATGACATTGCAGTTGTTAATTAATTTGTTCGATTGCATAGTGGGCAAAATGCATATATGAACACATTATGTACAAAATATATAATTTATCATGAAATATGCTGGTTAAGTAACAAAAAAATATACGGTTTGTACAACTTCGTTTGTGCATCATCCATTACAACTCCATGGCAATGAGGAATGGAAAAGCCAGCCACAAACAGCATCTGTAAACACAGCTCTTTGACTGCTTCTTAGAAACATCATCCATGGAATGTTTAAGATTCATGCTGCAAAAAGTGTAATATGAAAATATTCTTCACCAAGAAATAATTATTTGAAATCATTGATTTGACATGAACTGTTCTTTTTTGTTCATTCAAGATTTCATTATTTTTCGTAATTATATAACCTCTTATTTTCACAGAAATAGATAGGAATGTTATTGATATGTATATGAAACAATATAATTATTGCCAATAAGAGTTGAACAGCTTTTCAAAATAAATACTATCACCTTTGAAAGCAGTTCCATCAATACATTTACTGAAGGCAAGAAAGAATATTTACAAAAATTGTGTAATAGATTTACCAAAAAAATCACAGTCAAGCAAAGTGCGCAATGCAAGTTGAATAGTTTAACACACCCTCAGTATCTTGAAATTGTTTGTTTAAATCTCCTCATTTCTGTACGACATTCAGCCTTTCTTGGCATGTTTTGATATTTGTTTCTTAAAGGAAAATATATTTCGATTTAGCTAACATTTTGAAGATCGAAGCACGATCGTAACACTTCCTCGCGGATCTTGAAATTGTTCGTTTCAATCTCCTTACCATGCGTGTTGTTACCACGCGTGTTGTTACCATGCGTGTTGTTACCATGCGTGTTGTTACCATTTGTGTTGTTACCAGATGTCTGGCACTCAGCCTTTGTTTGGGATGTTTTCGTATTTTAAGCTAACATTTTGAAGATCGAAGCACGATCGGAACACTTCCTCGCGGATCTTGAAAAGTCTGCTGGTTTGATGACGTTGCTGGCATCCGATTGGCTGTTTGCTGTGCAGGGTTATTATCCCTGGACGTGGCGCTGTAACCATAGCTACTGGCACTGTTCCTGTGTGCGTCCTGTCTTCCCACATTTGTAAGTTTTGGGTGTTGCATTTTACTGAACATGTTTCTTTGAGTGTCTGCAAGTTTCGCTCGATAGTCTTCATGATTTTCAGCGAAAGTGTCTGAGTTTGAGTCCGGAGAAGAGCTATGCTGCAGGGGCTGTGGGTAACTATTTGAATTCTCTTTACTAATTCCTTTTGCTACACTACAACTACTAGAACTAGATTGTTTGTAATCGCTTGTTGGCCCTGGCATGACTCTCCTATAAGGACTGTGGCCTGCGGGGCTAGCCTGAGCCACAACTGCTCTGCCTGTTTGCCTTGCGTGTAGAAAGTCGGCACTGGTCCTGCCGCCGGCATGGCCTCCAATCGTGCTGCTCAGGCTGATGGGGCGGTAAGGCTGGGTCGCCTGTGATGCTCTCAAATCTTCTTTTTGCCCAGTGGGCTGAAAACCTTTGCTATGGGGATTCCCCAACTGGGGCTTTGGTGCACCGCCCTGGTAGCTCAGCTTGGCCGAATGTGCGACACTGTTTTGAGGTCGTTTCCCGGGCTGAGCCGGCCCTGTGTGTGGAACAACGCCACCAGTCTGGCCCAGTTTCTCATCCCTTCCAGGCTCGCCCTTGTGCTGCTGCTGCAGGGGCCTGTAGATGGTGGACAGCGTCGATGAAGATGTCGAGTACTGGCTGCTCAGACTGTTGCTGCTCTCTGGCCTGGAGTGAGGCGACGGTCCCAGGGCATTAGTACGCACCAGAGGGGTCGCTGGCAGTTGTACCGGTGCTGTAGAACAGGTCCGAGCTTGAGAAGAAGATGAGGAAGATAGGCTCGAGTTGGAGCCACCGTCGAGGTCACCAGCCTTCAACGGACAAGATGACTTGACGGCATGAGTGTTGTTACCAGATGTGTTGTTACCAGATGTGTTGTTACCATGCGTATTGTTACCATGCGTGTTGTTACCAGATGTGTTGTTACCAAATGTGTTGTTACCAAATGTGTTGTTACCAAATGTGTTGTTACCAAATGTGTTGTTACCAAATGTGTTGTTACCAGATGTGTTGTTACCAGATGTGTTGTTACCATGCGTGTTGTTACTAGGTGTGTGTGTGGACTGTCTTAGGGAAGGAGAATGTTCTTGGTGCATTGCGGTCTGATTTCCATTTGAAAGAATGTTATGAAGAGCGTTTGTATTATGAAAAACTGGATAGTTTGGATGACCAGAGTTTATACTTTGATGATTATATTGAGGCAGTGTCTGGCTGGGAAATGTCACGTTTGTCAAAGCATTTACTTTAGTACCGTTCAAATGTCTTTGAAACGGTAGCATGGCGCCATAACTAGTATGCCTGCTGTTAGAAATGCTACTATTGTCTGGCCCTGTGTGGTAGGACATTTCATCATTTGAGGCCCGACTATAAGGGGAAGAGGATCCTGAGGAGAAAGTAAATGAAGGTGCTCTGTTGACAAACTCCTGTGTGTAGAGGTCTCTGTCTTCATTGGGAAGCTGAGCGCGGGTGAGAGCGTGTGGGCCTGGGCCCCTCCCTGCTGTGCCACTCCCCCCACTCCCCCCACTGACCACGCTGCTCACCCCGATCCCCCGAAAGAGGCCGCTGTGCTCCGAGTGGTACCCACTGGACGCTGAGGACTGCAGGTTGCTCTCAGTGCCCTCGCTGTTGTCGGACGAGATGCTGTTCTCACCACTGCCACCAACTCCCAGGTGCTGGGCATCTGCTCCGTCAGGCGCCCGAACTGTCGTTTGGCTGAGGCGTGTTCGGGAGGAGGGGGAGGAGTGGGAGGAGAACCCTGATGACATAGAGCTGGGTCTGTGGGCAGGAGGGATAGGTCTGCCTCCATGAGGGAATAAGACACTTTGAGCGGATTGGACGGAAGCTCTGGATGAAACAGGTTGTCCGAATCTGTTTGGAATGTTTGTATTCTGCTGATGTTGATGATGATGTGATGAATGGAAATTTACCTTTGTTCCTGAGGATTGAGCTAATGCAGTTGTGTTTATGAGAGAAGGCTTCACTGGCGCAGCTGACAATGATGACTGAGAAATAACTGAAGAATTATTGAGGAAAGACGTGTGTGAAACATTTGCCGGGGCTCGTGCATTTTGCTGAAGAGCAGGAGCAATGCGGCTCGATGGTGGTACAGTTTGTGCATTGGACCTATTGCTTGCCTCAAATGATACACTATTATCTACACAATGAGCTTGTGATCCTCTGTGGAGCATATTTTCCCCATCACTATCAAGTTTCTCACGACCGGATAATAATGTCCCAACTGGTCCACCAAGCGAATCGTTAATGTCAGAAGAAATGGACAGAGAAGAAGGCGAGTCTCTTGACAAGGCAAGTGAAGAGTTTTGAGAAGATGTAGATAAGCGGCGTTGCCGGTGAGTAGGGACCAGGTGTTTCTGCTGCTGCTCCTCCCGTAACTTCCGCCCCGCGTCTTGAGACTGAATGATGCTGTGCATCTGCATGCGCTCCACAGCGGCTCTCTGCAAGGCCACGTCCGCCAGCACCCGCAGTGCCAGGTTCTCTGCTGGTTGAGATGCGGACACATCAGCGGGTGGTCCCGGTACCCCGTCACCTGGTTGTGGAGGCTTTGTTGAAGACGACTCAGTATCACTCATGCGTGTGCTGTTAATGTTGTTAATGCCAGTAGTGTTGACATGTTTGCTTCTACTGACTGATGACGTGGCCGACGACGAGGAGGTTTTGTTGATGCCTTGTTGCTGCCAGCCTGTGATGCTGCGACGGGATGCTGGCAGTGGTGCCGGTTTCTTTCCCTGGCCGTCTGAGTTCATCCTTTCAAACCGTTCCCTTAACTGTGAAGCGGTCAAACCACTCCCACAGCTCTCTTCATTATCAGTAGCCTGGATCGGAGATGTTGAAACTTCAGCTCCGTCTGGACCTGTAGAATGTGTACCTTTGTTTATATTTCCTAACACATTTCCTGTGAATCCACCTTGCTGACTCCACGAATCAGCGCAGTTGTTGTGATTGCCTGCTGCGTCTGGGTTATTGCTGCTGCCTACTGTTTCTCCCTCCCAGTCCTCAAGGTGAGACGTGCCTGGATCAAACGAGATTTCTTCACTGATGAGCTGTTCTGCGAATGTCACTGACTTAGGAGTGACTGGCTCCTCTTGGTCTTCCTGCTCCCCTGCAGTTTTGTTTGTCGTGTTGCTGTTGCTGTTGCTGTTGCTGCTGCTGCTACTGCTGCTTCCTCGAGATCTCCTAGACTGTGCAGATTTTGTGTCAACAACAAGCCCTTTCTTTCCACCAGCAAAAGTTTTATCACTGTTTTTGTTGGATGGCGAGTCACTGTCCTTCTCAAGCGAAGCTGGCGTTCTCTCATCATAATCCTTGTTGCTGCTGTCCACCTCCAAGTTGTTGGAAACCTGAGAAAAGTTCGCTCCCCTTGTTGCTGCTTTCTTAGTGAATGAGACGGACTCATTAGTGAGTGTCACACCATCGTCCTCAGAGTCTCGTTCTCCGTCTTCGTTCTGCTCCTGGTGGAGATTTCCGGTTTGATCTTCCTCCTCTCTCGACTCTCCATCACCGCATGCGCTGTGGTCTGCGCGCGGTCCCCGGACGCCTGGCTCTGACGTGAGACTCTGGCTGCCGTACAGGTGTCGTATGACGCCTGGCTCTGACGTGAGACTCTGGCTGCCGTACAGGTGTCGTATGACGCCTGGCTCTGACGTGAGACTCTGGCTGCCGTACAGGTGTCGTATGCGGGCCTGGTGGGACAGCTGCACTGCGGGGTCAAGGGTCGGAGATTGGGCCGCGGCCTGGGCTGGCGTGGGGGAGCTGGGTGACCGCGGGGAGGCAGACGGCGTCGACTGGTCACTGGCGCTCGAGCGCGACTTGGAGGACTTGGAGGACCGGCCTGACTCCAGGGACACCTGACGGCCGGACAGACTCCCCTGGGAAACAAGCACACAGGAGAAAATAATACTTTGTTAGTCCAGGTGGGAAATTTTGTTTGGTTACAGAATAACACAGATACTTGTACAGTATATTCACATATTTCAAAAGTGTACTCACATTCGTGCGGATCTATATATATAGACAATCACACACACATCTTACAATCTTCATTTAAGAAAATATTACATAAATTAAAAAAAAAATAAAAAGTAAAATAAAATAAATAAATATATTAATAAAAACGTGTGATTATAATGTAAGTCAAAGAAGAAGAAGAAGATTAGATGGAGTGGTGGGAGACAAGGAGGAAAACAGATTATGCTTAAATTACAGAGGAGAAATATCGTAGTAAATTATCAAGCACTGTGTTTCACAAATTTAGCTACAAGATCTAGGGTTGGAAGTACAAAGGTGATAAAGGACTAAGGGGAAAATAACCTGCCAAGCCTAAAATCTTCACACAAAATGGAGGATTACAATCTTTGGGTCCAGAATCGAAAGAAGCAAGGATGATCTCAACTACAATATTTATTGATACATGTATACAGTAACGGTTGTAGGGAGGTGAGTTTGGATTTATTGACTTAACAAGAAAAGAAATATCAAACTGATTAGTCACTGCAATTTGTACCAAGCTGTGTATGATCCTTCTTTTTCTTTTATCTTAAGACAAGTCTTAAATTTACCACAACGTTGTACTTCCGACAACAAAGCACTGAGTATGTCCGCGTACTAACCTGCGCCATCAAGGAGTTTCGGTGAGACTCCCTCAGACTCTCCATCTCCGCCGGGTTGAACAGCGAGCGTTTCTGGCTCTGAGCACTGACAGCGTTCGCTCCGCCCCCTGCAGGGAAAGCTCCGCCCCCTATGACACCTCTAGCCATTGGGGAGGTAGGGGGCGTGGCCGAGGACTTTGAGAATGTAGAAGAGGAGGGGCCTGACTGGGTGGAGGTCAGGCTTTCCATGCTGCTGGACGTGTCCAGGTGCAGGGTGCGAGGGGCCTCTTGGGTGTCTGTGGACACACGTGGACACACGTGGACACACGTGGACAGAGAAAAGGGTTAGGGTGCTCGCCTCTAAAATATATACAAACAGAATATGTTATTGTACATACATTGGTACTGAAGGGGCAAACACCCAGACACCAAATATTCCAGAGCATTAAATTGTAGCACTTTAAGAGAAAGTTTTAACCAGGGTTACCCCGCTGACTTCCAGACAGAGATAAATAAATATATAAATAATAGAGGGAGAGAGAGAGAGAGAGAGAGAGAGAGAGAGTGAGAGAGAGAGAGAGAGAGAGAGAGAGAGAGAGAGAGAGAGAGAGAGAGAGAGAGAGAGAGAG
>RQTK01000913.1:41437-53937 GCA_003991915.1 Elysia chlorotica
AGAGAGAGAAAGAGAGAGAGAGAGAGAGAGAGAGAGAGAGAGAGAGAGAGAGAGAGAGAGAGAGAGAGAGAGGAGAGAGAGAGAGAAGAGAGAGAGAGAGAGAGAGAGAAAGAGAGAGAGAGAGAGAAACACTACAGCCAATGCACACTGTGGCTTTTTTTATCTTAGCCTATAATTATCTTGAAATCTGTTTTTGCCCTTTTTCCTCCTTTCTTAAATTCTTCTTTTTTTTTGTAAACAAGAACTGTAAAAAAGGAGGCCTAAGGAAACCAACCATATTGTAAAGTAATATTATGTAACATTTTTTTTTAATTTCATGGAAGCCTAAAGCTTTACACCTGTTTTATGATAAATCAAGATAAATCTAAATTATGTTTAATTAGTTGATTGAAAGGTAATAGCTCACCCGTTTCTATACAACAGATCCAAAATGCCTAAAATAAAAGTTATAAAGACTTACCGAAAACAGAGACCAGTGCTTGTAGAGCAAACTGGAGATACCGTCGCATCGCCTGCTTGCTCAGCCGCAAGGTCACATTGTCAGACCCGACAGCTACCAAGTCTAGACCTGGGGGAGTTAACAGTTGGAACACAGGGTTCATTCATGCAAAAGGGTTAATCAATATACAAGTGTAAAAATAGGAGGAGATTGTACTAAACTTTTATAGCATACAAAAAAATATAGTAAATTATATGAGTCTACAGTACGGGACCGGACACAGAATGACACAAACCAGTCTACAGTACAGGACCACATGACACAGAATGACACAGAATGACACAAACCAGTCTACAGTACAGGACCGGACACAGAATGACACAAACCAGTCTACAGTACAGGACCGGACACAGAATGACACAAACCAGTCTACAGTACAGGACCACATGACACAAAATGACACAAGCCAGTCTACAGTACAGGACCACATGACACAAAATGACACAAACCAGTCTACAGTACATAACCATATGACACAGAATGACACAAACCATTCTACAGAACAGAACCATATAACACAGTATGACACAAACCAGTCTATAGTACAGAACCATATGACACAGAATGACACAGTATGACACAGAATGACACAGAATGACACAAGCCATTCTACAGAACAGAACCATATAACACAGTATGACACAAACCATTCTACAGTACAGAACCATATGACACAGAATGACACAAAAAAGTCTACAGTACAGGACTGGACACAGAATGACACAGAATGACATAGAATGACACAGAATGACACAAACCAGTCTACAGTACAGAAACATATGACACAGAATGACACAAACCAGTCTACAGTACAGGACTTACACAGAATGTCACAGAATGACACAGAATGACATAGAATGACACAGAATGACACAAACCAGTCTACAGTACAGAACTGTACACAGAATGTCACAGAATGATACAGAATGACACAGAATGACACAGAATGACACAAACCAGTCTACATTACAGGACTGGACAAAAAAAATGACACAGAATGACACAGAATGACACAGAATGACACAGAATGGCAGAAGCCGAGAGCTGAGCATCCCACCTAGAGAAGCCAAGAACTCATGACAGCCTGGCACGTCCCACATCCTTACGTCTACCATGACGTCAATGCCCAATTTGTGGTCCAGCACCACCAGCTTATTGATCTGACCCACTGGTCAGGTCTGACTTATGCGTCCAAGTGACCTCTCAGGGTCTGTGCTGGACGTGACCTCTCAGGGTCTGTGCTGGACGTGACCTCTCAGGGTCTGTGCTGGACGTGACCTCTCAGGGTCTGTGCTGGAAGTGACCTCTCAGGGTCTGTGCTGGACGTGACCTCTCAGGGTCTGTGCTGGACGTGACCTCTCAGGGTCTGTGCTGGACTGCTGGGCCGCTCTGTACAGGGCTAGCATCGGGATTTTCCGCAGATAGAAATACAGCATAGGTAGATGGACACTACTAGGTGGTGAACTGACAGAAAGATACAAAGAAAGAACTCGTTTTCTTGTTATTACTAAGCAGCAAGTACACTGCAGATTGAAAAATGGACACTTATTTGAACTTTGACGAAAATGCCGACGAACAAATGATGCAAGAAATGGAACAAATGGATTTACAAGGGCGAATTATAAGGGGTAGCACAAATCCTTACACATAGTTTAGGGTCCATGAAATTCGGATGTGATATCGTTTTAGACATTTGATTCAGTGGTTCGACTGGCCCGCCAGCACTGGATTTAGACATTTTTTTTTCTGTCATTTTTGGCTTTTACTTTTAAATTTCCCGAAAAACTTCAAATTTCCTATGCCCGCTTTGAAACCCTATCATTGCTGTTGTAGTCCCTTGTTGCTTGATCCCGTGCTTTCTGCGTTTTGTTGATGATGACGTTTTTTTTTTCTTTTGTCCTCGATAATTGCACAACGTTTTAAAAGTTCAAATAGCAGTTCTTTTTCATAAACAGAGAAATTCTTACACCGCTTTTTAGAATTTTCCATGGACGAGGATTTCATTTCAGGCATTGCACCCAACCTGTAATTAAAAAGCCATATTATAGCCATATTATAGCCAGGTCAAGATAATTATCTAGACTAGATTGAGTAGACGGCAAAGCTACTCATACCACTGAGGCTACTACATCTTAGCACACAGGTGCGGGAAATTCCGATGTTCACAACCACTCACACCAGTTCAAACTACGAAGATCCACTCAATATGGGTTAAGCAAAATATTTAAACCACACTTGGTGCAATTGAAAGCTTTACGTAATACCTCGAGCGCGATTTTGCTGTGTCTGACTTAGCTTTAAGTCGAACTTAACTTAAACCATGTTGTTGCAACTCAGACCTCCAAACTGAACTTAGAAATAAACCAAGTTGCCGATAGATTAACCCATGCAAACAAATAGTATAGAAAAGCGTACAAGGACTCAGAGACAGAGAGACAGAAACAGAGGCAGACAAACAGTCGAGCAGATATTTAAAAAAAAAAGAAAGAAGAGAGCGTGGTTGTGGGAGATGAATAAATAGATATATGAGTGGTTGTGGGAGATGAATAAATAGATAGATGGAGAGACAGAGAGAAAAATGATACAGGAGATGCAGCGAGCGATAGGCCATACAGCCAGGAAGACAGAGATGAAGACAAGCAAACAGCAATAATAATAATAATAATAATACTACTACTACTACTACTAATAATAATAATAATTAGATGGTGATGATTGATGATGATGATGATGATGATAATGATGATGATGATGATGATGATGATGATGATGATGATGATGATGATGATGATGATGATGATGATGATGATGATGATGATGATGATGATGATGATGATGATGATGATGATGATGATGATGATGATGATGATGATGATGATGACGATAAAAAAATGAATGGCCTACCACTTGAATGAGGGATTCTCCGACGTCAAAGTTTGAAACAAATTTGGACATTGCACTCACTGAGGTGGTGGGGAGTCCTGGGGTAAATAAGCAATGGTGCGCAGGTTGAATAAATTATTCTCTAAACAAAACTCGATGGTAAAAGCCATTTATTTTGCAGCTTTTTAAAAAGAACATTATCTTTTGAACAATAGTAAGAGATTTTGGCAACCATAAATACATTGTCCTAAATGTTTATATAAATTATGAACATAAATAAATACCTTAAAAATATTATAGCCATCAACAAGGTTACAAAATGATTTTTTTCTAAGGCTTTGTGAAAAATTTAAATTTGTTACCAGCACAAACTTTGATAATGATACAGACAAAAAAACACCAATGTCGAATGAACAATGATATTTAACATTTATTCAAATTCATGGTGCAAGTGCTTACAAACCTTCAAGCACTGTACGCTTTTGTGATCCTGTTTATGTACAGCATTGTTTTCTCGAGGTTTCTAGTGGTTCTACCACTGCTTAAGCTCAGTAGTATCTTTTGTATTTTTATATCGTTGACTTCATTGATATTTAAGATTTTTTTTTATAAATAGCTCCCACTGATAGAAATAATGTATAATGTTACCGGCTAAAAGATGAGTCCAGGTTTCCCCACACTGTTGCTGTGTGGCAGCACATAAAATTGCCAGACGTTAGTCTTGGGACTCTCACTCAATATAACACTGCAGACGATAAAAGGTGAATAAACCACCTCACTCACTAACTCGCTATCGATTAATATGACCTGTGTTGGGAACTTACCAAGTAGAGCCTGAAGGCTGGCGCTTGCCTGAGTGAGGCGATCACTAGGGTCAGCCTGAGGGAAGAACACTGCGGGCGGCAAGCCTCCCGTGGAGGGTTCGAACCGAAACCCAACAGCATGCAACAGCTCTTTCCACCCGGCCACCTGGCCCACCTTGTTCTCGATAGAGGCCTGGGTTGTGAACATGGAGTTCTTGCAGCCCTGGTGAATGCGCTGGAGAGACTTCTCCACCTGTGGGCATGTGCAGATACAGAGACGTGTAGAGATACAGATACATGTACAGATACAGAGATGTGTAGAGATACAGATACATGTACATATACAGAGACGTGTAGAGATACAGATACATGTACAGATACAGAGACGTGTACAGATACAGAGACGTGTACAGATACAGAGACGTGTACAGATACAGAGACGTGTACAGATACAGAGATGTGTACAGATACAGACGTGTACAGATACAGAGATGTGTACAGATACAGAAACGTGTAGATACAGAAACGTGTACAGATACAGATACATGTACAGATACAGAAACGTGTACAGATACAGAAACGTGTACAGATACAGAGACGTGTACAGATACAGAGACGTGTACAGATACAGAAACATGTACAGATACAGAAACGTGTACAGATACAGAGACGTGTAGAGATACAGATACATGTACAGATACAGAGACGTGTACAGATACAGATACATGTACAGATACAGAGAGTGTGATAAGAGATACAGATACAGATGTACAGATACAGAGACGTGTACAGATACAGAAACGTGTACAGATACAGAGACGTGTACAGATACAGAGACGTGTACAGATACAGAGACGTGTACAGATACAGAGATTAAGAGCAATTGATTGCTCATTCGCTTTATAAGACTAGGATAGAGTTATCATCGGACTTTGTCCGCCATGGATATTTGTTTTATTGGACTCTGTCCGCCATGGATATTTGTTTTATTGGACTCTGTCCGCCATGGATATTTGTTTTATTGGACTCTGTCCGCCATGGATATTTGTTTTATTGGACTCTGTCCGCCATGGATATTTGTTTTATTGGACTCTGTCCGCCATGGATATTTGTTTTATTGGACTCTGTCCGCCATGGATATTTGTTTTATTGGACTCTGTCCGCCATGGCTATTTGTGACCTATCACCTTCAGGTTGCCGTGTACTCACCAGATGCAGAAGGATATTTTTTGACCTATCACCTTCAGGTTGCCGTGTACTCACCAGATGCAGAAGGATATTTTTTGACCTATCACCTTCAGGTTGCCGTGTACTCACCAGATGCAGAAGGATATTTTTGACCTATCACCTTCAGGTTGCCGTGTACTCACCAGATGCAGAAGGATATTTTTGACCTATCACCTTCAGGTTGCCGTGTACTCACCAGATGCAGAAGGATATTTTTTGACCTATCACCTTCAGGTTGCCGTGTACTCACCAGATGCAGAAGGACCTATCACCTTCAGGTTGCCGTGTACTCACCAGATGCAGAAGGATATTTTTGACCTATCACCTTCAGGTTGCCGTGTACTCACCAGATGCAGAAGGACCTATCACCTTCAGGTTGCCGTGTACTCACCAGATGCAGAAGGACCTTCAGGTTGCCGTGTACTCACCAGATGCAGAAGGACCTATCACCTTCAGGTTGCCGTGTACTCACCAGATGCAGAAGGACCTATCACCTTCAGGTTGCCGTGTACTCACCAGATGCAGAAGGACCTATCACCTTCAGGTTGCCGTGTACTCACCAGATGCAGAAGGACCTATCACCTTCAGGTTGCCGTGTACTCACCAGATGCAGAAGGACCTATCACCTTCAGGTTGCCGTGTACTCACCAGATGCAGAAGGACCTATCACCTTCAGGTTGCCGTGTACTCACCAGATGCAGAAGGACCTTCAGGTTGCCGTGTACTCACCAGATGCAGAAGGACCTATCACCTTCAGGTTGCCGTGTACTCACCAGGTGCAGAAGGACCTATCACCTTCAGGTTGCCGTGTACTCACCAGGTGCAGAAGGACCTTGAGAGTCTGCCTGCAGGTGCCCTGCGCCTCCAGGATAAGGCCCAGGGCGTGGCCCATCAGGGCCGACTTGGAGCTGAGGGAGATGTCCGAGCCCACCAGGACCCAGCCGCCCCAGTTGGACGGGTGTGAGAACTGGGCGGCTGTCTGCACGGAGCGCACCGCCTGGTAGGACAAAGTGTCAGTATTAGCATAATTGTTTCGTTAAAGAGTCAGTATTAGCATAAGTGTTTCGTTAAAGTGTCAGTATTAGCATAATTGTTTCGTTAAAGAGTCAGTATTAGCATAAGTGTTTCGTTAAAGTCAGTATTAGCATAATTGTTTCGTTAAAGAGTCAGTATTAGCATAATTGTTTCGTTAAAGAGTCAGTATTAGCATAAGTGTTTCGTTAAACAGTCAGTATTAGCATAATTGTTTCGTTAAAGAGTCAGTATTAGCATAATTGTTTCGTTAAAGAGTCAGTATTAGCATAATTGTTTCGTTAAAGAGTCAGTATTAGCATAATTGTTTCGTTAAAGAGTCAGTATTAGCATAATTGTTTCGTTAAAGAGTCAGTATTAGCATAATTGTTTCGTTAGACAGTCAGTATTAGCATTTTGTTTTTGTGCAAAAAAAAGTTTCAGTGGTCATTACAAGAAACATGGCCATGGTTGAATAGTGTTTTTTTTTCTTGGAGGAGTTTCATTAGTTAACAGAGAAACAAAAATAAGATAAGAAAATATAAGATAACCTTTTTTTGTCCCTTTGAGGGAAAATCGATTGCTTAAACAGTGTCTTTGTTGTTGTTGTTGTTGTTGTTGTTGTTGTTGTTGTGGTTGTTGTTGTTGTTGTTGTTGTTGTTGTTGTTGTTGTTGTTGTTGTTGTTGTTGTTGTTGTTGTTTGCCATTTTTGTAGACTTGTTGGTTAGTTCTATGGGTAAACCCAGTCCATGATAATAGATGGCCTCAGCGTTGAAAACCAGGTTGTTATGATTCAGCTTTACATCTTATCTTCGTTAAACATTCATCACTTTTCACAGAGAAATTATATTGGTCACCATGGGAACAGTTGATATCAACCTTCCGCCGCTGAAATGCATTCTAGAAAAGGCGCAGTTTTCAATTCAGTTGGATTGAAAGCTGTGCAAAGGCCATGTTGTTATTTTTATTAGCCTTTGTAAAAAAAATACATACTTCAAATGTCAATGATGGTTACAAAAATCAGTTTTATGTTTTTACTATCATGTGTGAACTTCTGAGTATAGTTTGCTTATCATGTTCTATATCTACATGTATATTATTGAAAAGCAGACTGAGCTAAACAAAGATTTCTCGCAATATAAATTACTGCTATTATTATTATTATTATTATTATTATTATTATTATTATTATTATTATTATTATTATTATTATTATTATTATTATTATTATTATTATTATTGTTATTATCATCATCATTATCATAGAAACAGTGAAATGTATAATGCCTAAGTCTAATGACATGCGCTAGGGCTACCAATAAGGGAATATTTGTATCCCGTCGTGTAATGTTACGTTTTACATTGGATCTGATGATTAGACGTCTTAAGTACAATGTCCCACTAGCTTAGAAGTTGTATAAAGGTTGCTTCTTTACATATCTTAAGATGAGCTGAAAGCCTACCAGGAAGTTGTACTTACGCCCCCAACGATGCAGTCATAGACTAGTCAGTAAGTCATAGACTAGTCAGTAAGACATAGACTAGTCAGTGAGTCATAGACTAGTCAGTAAGTCATAGACTAGTCAGTAAGTCATAGACTAGTCAGTAAGTCATAGACTAGTCAGTAAGTCATAGACTAGTCAGTAAGTCATAGACTAGTCAGTAAGTCATAGACTAGTCAGTAAGTCATAGACTAGTCAGTAAGTCATAGACTAGTCAGTAAGTCATAGACTAGTCAGTAAGTCATAGACTAGTCAGTAAGTCATAGACTAGTCAGTAAGTCATAGACTAGTCAGTAAGTCATAGACTAGTCAGTAAGTCATAGACTAGTCAGTAAGTCATAGACTAGTCAGTAAGTCATAGACTAGTCAGTAAGTCATAGACTAGTCAGTAAGTCATAGACTAGTCAGTAAGTCATAGACTAGTCAGTAAGTCATAGACTAGTCAGTAAGTCATAGACTAGTCAGTAAGTCATAGACTAGTCAGTAAGTCATAGACTAGTCAGTAAGTCATAGACTAGTCAGTAAGTCATAGACTAGTCAGTAAGTCATAGACTAGTCAGTAAGTCATAGACTAGTCAGTAAGTCATAGACTAGTCAGTAAGTCATAGACTAGTCATTAAGTCATAGACTAGTCAGTAAGTCATAGACTAGTAAGTCATAGACTAGTCAGTAAGTCATAGACTAGTCAGTAAGTCATAGACTAGTCAGTAAGTCATAGACTAGTCAGTCATTGACTTGTCAGTAAGCCCTATCCATACCTGAGACAGCGCTTTGGTGACCTTGACCCCGTCCAACAAGGCCGTGTAGAGAGTCTTCATGAGCAGCTTGGAGGCCGGGTCAGGGACGGGCCACAGAGAGAACAGCACGCACTGGGCGCCGGCCGACAGCAGAGCCCTGGTCAGTCCCACCACGCCGTCAGTGTTGACCCGCCCAGCGCGGTCATCCGTGTAGCCAGAGTTGAGCACGACCAGCTTGGCGCGCAGCTTCAGGTTGAGGATATCTGCGGCGGTCAGAAGGTACTCGGACAGAGCTGGACCTCCACTGGCCGGCCCTCCGCCGTTGATGGGGCCGGCGATGTCGCTGGAGGAACTGTCGCCGTCGGAGTCGAGCATGGAGAAGTGGTTGTGGTGGTGCTGGGACACCGGCGGGCTCGACAGAAACATCTCCCCGGGGGAAAGAACGATGGAGGAAAGTTTCCAGGAAATATGTGTGGCGAAGTGGACCACCTCGACTTGTTCGATCTGGTGAAGCACTGCTCCTTTCGTGGCCTCGGCGCCGATCAGAGCTCGACAGGTCAGCAGTTCTCCCAGGATGCGGGCCTCAAACTCGGCTCCGGGGATTTCCTGTAGCCTCCAGTGCTGGCAGATGAGGGGCGTGAGGCGCGGGTTCCCAACCACTAGCGCCCCCGAGGACTGGACGACTGGGCGTTGTCTGCGGGCACCCTGCCCCCTCCCCCCTCCGCCAGGTGAATCCCCTCCCCCGCTCGCAATGGACGCCTGAGACCCGGCAGCACTGTTTCCGCCGCCGCTGCTGCTGTTGCTGCTGCCGTTGCTGAGGGCACTGATGGATGGAACGATGATGGTGGTGTATTTCTCAAACAGGAACCGATCTGCCTGTTCTCTGCGTAACATAAGGAAGGGAATCAGATAGAGATCGCCTTGCAGGACAAGCACGAGATCCACAGGGTCTTCGTCGCCCTCTTGGGCCACACTCCCTCCACTGATCCCAGCCTCAACCTCCCTGGCCTCTTGAATTGCCGACTCCATGGGCCCAATGAGGAGCTGGTACAGTATAGATAGTGGTGATTTACCGCCCACAATCGCTCCGTTTCTCGAAGACCTTGAACCGAGTCTTCTCCCGATGAGACTTCGCACACTGCCAGCACTGCCGACTCCACTGGCGACCCCCAAACTCCTGACGCTCCCGCCCCCGCCCCGCCTGCTCCCCGCCAGACTGCCCAGACCGAGACTGCGCATGCTCCCGCCCAGCCGGTCCACGAGTCCCGAGCCCGCGCTGAGGAGGCTGCCCAGGCTGTATGAGGACGCGTTCAGCTGGTGGCTGCGGTTCAGCATGGCCAGGAAGCCCGAGCGGTCACTGCCGGCGGTGAGGCGGCCCATCTCCTCCAGCTGCAGCTGGAACACGTCGTCGTCCTCGTCGTGGTCGGCCGGCCCGGCGTCACTGTCCGTGTCCTCCCCGCTGCCGTAGCCGTGGCGCCTGGCGGTCAGCAGCGTGCTGGACCTGGGGGTGGACGCAGTCCGCAGTGGACGGAGTGGACAGATGTCAGGGCGAATGTGCTATTGTAAATAGTCATTAAGACATTCATATAATCAGTCCGCAGTGGACGCGTGGACAGATGTCAGGGCGAATGTGCTATTGTAAATAGTCATTAAAACATTCATATACTTTTAAAAATATCAAGAATACGATACGTAAAGGAAGGCAGACAAATTATATTAAATCGCAAATTTGGTTTTTGATCTGTTATTGCCATGTATGTTTAAACAAACGTGTAGTTATGGTACACAGCTCCACAAACTTTGCCAAGAAATTACTGAGGTTTCAATGAGTGTGTGTGCAATTTTAAGAATGGAGGACAACTATAATTATTGGCGTCTATGCAGTATAACTTCTAGCTATGGTGATGGCAATTACAAAGACTATTGAATCACACCAATGAAGATGAGAACTTTTGTTCTGAATTCATCATAATTTATACTCAGGAGTATAAGAATGGTAACTGCTGTGTTGATGGAGCTATGTTTGGAATTGATTTATTTCCCTTCACTAGATTTCTTCCTTCAAGTTTACATGCATATAATTATAGATTTGGGAATGTTCTTTTAAATAGGAACATGGTAATAATAATAAAAAAAAACGTTTGAAAAACTGTATCTGTAACTGTGAAGGAAAGAGGATTTTGGTACTTTATTTTACTAAAACCCTGTCCCCAGGGTGGAATTGGATGACTCTAGTTTCGGTCACCATATTCCTTGCTGAACATCTTTGATGTCTCCCGACAAAGTGTGGTAATTTTTTGCAAAACCTCGTCCTAACAATGTGTATACCACCCTTCCTCATCCCTTCTTTGTAGCATCCTTTGCAAAACCTCTTCCCGACAATGTGTATACCACCCTTCCTCATCCCTTCTTTGTGGCATCCTTTGCCAAACCTCGTCCTAACAATGTGTATACCACCCTTCCTCATCCCTTCTTTGTAGCATCCTTTGCAAAACCTCTTCCCAACCATGTGTATACCATCCTACCTCATCCCTTCTTTGTAGCATCCTTTGCAAAACCTCTTCCCAACAATGTGTATACCATCCTACCTCATCCCTTCTTATTAGCATCCTTTGCAAAACCTCTTCCCAACCATGTGTATACCATCCTACCTCATCCCTTCTTTGTAGCATCCTTTGCAAAACCTCTTCCCAACAATGTGTATACCATCCTACCTCATCCCTTCTTATTAGCATCCTTTGCAAAACCTCTTCCCAACAATGTGTATATCAACCTACCTCATCCCTTCTTTGTAGCATCCTACCTAACTGGTTGGGTCCGTGTCAGTATCACGTGATCCGCTGAGACAGGAGTCCAGGTCGCCGCGCCCTGCCCCGTGTGTGGCAGCATATAAATTTGTCAGATGTCAGTCTTGTGGCCCGTCCACAATATAGCCTATATAGTGCCTACCTGTGACCAGAAGAGGTTGTTGTGATGTGGCTCTCGATCCCCATGGACTCTCGGACCTGACCCACGCACTGGTCAAGCAAGGAGATTCCGGACGCAGAGATGACCGAGTGAGTGTCCACTGTCTCACTGTCGGCGTCCAGTTCGCTCAGTTTGGTGCTGTGGAACTTGACCATGCCTGGAGGGGGGAGGGGGGGGCATGAAGGTTTACTTGGCGGCATCCCTAGCTGGCGGGTTTAACTAGAATTTCTCCATATCTCTGCCTCTGTTTACCTATTTCTTCACATTTATGTCTAGTTCTCTGTCTGTGTGAACTATCTTTATCTCTCTATTTCTCCCTCTCTCTCCATCCTCTCTCTCCCCCACTCACTCCCCCTCTCTCTCCCGCTCTCTCCCCCTCTCTCTCCCCCTCTCTCTCTCCCCCCTTTCTCTCCCCCACCCCCCTCTCTCTTTCTCTCCTCTCCTTTCTGTTTTTCTCTCTTTCTCTCCTCTATCTCCCCCTTCTCCCCTCTCTCTCTCCCCCTCTCTCTCTCTCCCTCTCTCTCTCCCCCTTTCTCTCCCTCCCTCCCTCTCTGTCCCTCCCATCCTGAGCAAACGTACCCTGACTAGGGGTGAGCAGCCACGAGTACAGATGTCCGGCCGCGATAGAGAAGCAGAGTACGATGCTGCCCTGCGACGCCACGGCCGCTGTGATCTGCTCACTCGATGCGGGGGTCAGGTCCATGGACGTGCCGTTGAAGAGTCCGGCCGAGCCCGCCTGTCTCTCCAGGAGGAGGTCGATGAAGGCGCGGGTGCAGGCGCGCTCTGCCACCACCAGGGCCTCGTCATGGCGGGACAGCGAGACCAGCACGCGCTGTGGGGAGGGGAGGTTGGAGGCTCGTCAGAGAGGAAG
>RQTK01000913.1:56437-58158 GCA_003991915.1 Elysia chlorotica
AAACACACGAGGGCCTGCTGAAGGTTCTGGATGGCCTTGTGGGCATTGCCCAGGCCTCGGTAGGCCCGGTCCTGGTCTGGCAGCGAGCCAGTCTGCTGCGCGATGATCAAACTCTGCTCATGCCACTTGACCGCGTCCTCGTAGTCCCCCAGGGCCTCATAGCAGTCGCCCAGGTTACCGAAGGCTTTGCCCTTGTCCTGCAGGGTGGTCGGCCCGTAGTGCTGCTCTAGCATGGCCAGCTGCTCCTCCAGGAGCCCGATGGCCTCTTCGTACTGGCCCATGTTCATCCTGGTGATGCCCAGGTTACCGCAGGCCTGACCTTCAAGTCTGTGGTCTCCCAGCTCCCTGCTCCTCTCAAGCATCTCCTGGTAACACTTGAACGCCGTGAGGAAATTCCCCAAAGACATGTGGACATTCCCCAAATTACCGTGAGCCCGACACTCGCCTCGAACGTCTTCGTTCTCCTGGCGGATCGTGAGCTCTTGCGTGTGGTAGGCCAGCGATTTATCGTACTGGCCTAGAAGTCTGTGTGCCGAGCCCAGGGCTCCGTATGCTGTGGCGAGAAGGTCGGGGCTGCTGCACTGCTTTGCCAAGCCCAGCTGCTGCTGGTAGATCTTGATTGCTTCTGTCACGTCCCCGACTTTCAGCATGAGGTCCCCAATGTTGCCCAGCGCCCTCAATTTGCCCGGCGTGTTTTCTAGTGCGTCCATGAGCTTAAGGCACTTTTTCTGACAGTCCAGCGCTTCTTCAAATCTTTGCAAAGCTTTTTGGGCCAGACCCAAATTACAATAGGCCCTTGCTAGCGCCAACCTGTCTTTTCTATCCCTGGCAAAAGTGAGGTCTTGTTCATAATATCTAATCGCCTCGTTGAAATTGCTCAGATTGAAATGTACATACCCCAGGTTGAAACAAGCTTTACTCTCCGCCTCAGAATCGTTGAGTGTTTTTGACAAGGCTAAGAATTGTTCGTAGAAAGACACGGCACTAGAGTGGTTGCCCCTGGCGCAGTGGAAGTTGCCAAGGTTACAGAGAGCCCGCGCCTCGCTCGGAAGGTCTTTGAGTTCCTGGGATATCCGCAGGTGGGACTGGTAATGATGCAGGGCGTTGTCCGTCATGCCCAGGGCCTGGTAGGCGACGGCCAGGTTACCGTGCGTGGAGCCCTCGCTGTGGCGGTCGTTCACCTGGCGTCAAAGAATTGTCGTGTTAGAAAATCGTTCACCTGGCGTCAAAGAATTGTCGTGTTAGAAAATCGTTCACCTGGCGTCAAAGAATTGTCGTGTTAGAAAATCGTTCACCTGGCGTCAAAGAATTGTCGTGTTAGAAAATCGTTCACCTGACGTTAAAGAATTGTCGTGTTAGAAAATTTCCATTTAAGGTACCCGTGGAGCTCAGTTAGTGAAAGGCAAACACGAGTGGACAGCCAGCTAGACAGACAGACAGACAGAATAACAAATAGCTAGGCAGGCAGGCAGACAGACAGAATAACAAATAGCTAGGCAGGCAGGCAGGCAGGCAGACAGAGAGAATAACAAATAGCTAGGCAGGCAGGCAGACAGAGAGAATAACAAATAGCTAGGCAGGCAGGCAGGCAGTCAGACAGAGAGAATAACAAATAGCTAGGCAGGCAGGCAGGCAGTCAGACAGATAGAATAACAAATAGCCAGGCAGGCAGACAGACAGAGAGAATAACAAATAGCCAGGCAGGCAGGCAGACAGACAGA
>RQTK01000913.1:58434-68640 GCA_003991915.1 Elysia chlorotica
ACTTACCTCAGAAGAAATGGCCAGGAAACTTAGGAGACGTAGTTAAGAAATGGCCAGGAAACTTAGGAGACGTACTTACCTCAGAAGAAATGGCCAGGAAACTTAGGAGACGTAGTTAAGAAATGGCCAGGAAACTTAGGAGACGTACTTACCTCAGAAGAAATGGCCAGGAAACTTAGGAGACGTAGTTACCTCAGAAGAAATGGCCAGGAAACTTAGGAGACGTA
Organism: Elysia chlorotica; assembly: GCA_003991915.1. NCBI lineage: Eukaryota > Metazoa > Mollusca > Gastropoda > Plakobranchidae > Elysia > Elysia chlorotica. Next base: position 58,662 of record RQTK01000913.1, read on the forward strand.
GTTACCTCAGAAGAAATGGCCAGGAAACTTAGGAGACGTAGTTACCTCAGAAGAAATGGCCAGGAAACTTAGGAGACGTAGTTACCTCAGAAGAAATGGCCAGCTCCTGCTTGTGGTGCTTCACCGCCAACTCGTGCTTGCCGAGCGCACTGTGGGCATTCCCGATGTTACCGTGCGCGCGGCCCTGTCCGGCCCTGTCCTGCAGAGTCTGGGCGATCTTCATGTGGACCTTGTGCAGCTTGAGTGCAGCCTCGAACTCGCCCAGCTGGTGGAAGATGATGCCAAGGTTGGAGCACGCTCTGCCCTCCGCCACCTGGGGGAGGTTCCATGCAATCATTAAGTGTGCATAGATTCATTTTTGTACAGTTCCATGCAATCATTAAGTGTGCATAGATTCATTTTTGTACAGTTCCATGCAATCATTAAGTGTGCATAGATTCCTTTTTGTACAGTTCCATGAAATCATTAAGTGTGCATAGATTCCTTTTTGTACAGTTCCATGCAATCATTAAGTGTGCATAGATTCATTTTTGTACAGTTCCATGCAATCATTAAGTGTGCATAGATTCATTTTTGTACAGTTCCATGCAATCATTAAGTGTGCATAGATTCCTTTTTGTACAGTTCCATGCAATCATTAAGTGTGCATAGACTCATTTTTGTACAGTTCCATGCAATCATTAAGTGTGCATAGATTCCTTTTTGTACAGTTCATCTTCTCCGTATACGTTTCTTTGGATCACTTTAAGATTATTGGGTTTTTTTTTGTAAAGATACACATGGTAAATTACATTTCTTTCTTAAATGTGACCTTTTGCTTTATTCTGTAATTTTGGCTCCCTTTTGTATATAAAATTTTTGTTAATTCATATTCGAAGATATGCATTTCTGTTTGGCGTTTTACATCACATTCAATGACGTTGTGGGCCATTGTTCTGCTCGCCCTTACTTCGGTTCATCTCTCTCTCTCTCTCTCTCTCTCTCTCTCTCACTATTTCTTTCTCCGTCTTTCACCCTTTCTTTCTCTCTCTCTCTCTCTCTCTCTTTCTTCTCTCTCTCTCTCCTTTCTCTCTCTCTCTCTCTCTCTCTCTCTCTCTCTCTCTCTCTCTCTCTCTCTCTCTCTCTCTCTTTCTTTCTCTTCTTTCACCCTTTCTTTCTCTCTCTCTCTCTCTCTCTCTCTCTCTCTCTCTCTCTCTCCCTCCCTCCCTCTCTCACCCTTTCTTTCTCCTGTCTCTCTCATACACACATAGACACACATAGACACACACAGACACACATAGACACACATAGACACACATAGACATCACATAGACATCACATAGACATCACATAGACACCACATAGACATCACATAGACATCACATAGACATCACATAGACACACATAGACACACATAGACACACATAGACACATATAGACACACATAGACACATATAGACACACATATAGACACATATAGACACATATAGACACATATAGACACACATATAGACACACATAGACACACATAGACACACATATAGACACACACACAGACAGAGAGAGGCGCCCACCTTGTCCCTGGTCTGCAGCGCGTTGTCCAGCTGCTTCTCGTGGTACGCCTTGGTACACATATAGACACATATAGACACATATAGACACATATAGACACATATAGACACACATAGAGACACACATACACACATAGACACACACAGACAGAGAGAGCTGCCCACCTTGTCCCTGGTCTGCAGCGCGTTGTCCAGCTGCTTCTCGTGGTACGCCTTGGCGGACATCGTGTCGCCGCTACAGCGGGCCGCGTGACCCAGGCCGGCATAGGCCCTCGCCTCCAGCGTCTTGTCCTTGTTCTGCTCGGCGATCTTCAGCACTTCCCTGGTACATTGGCAGAGAGTGGGAGAGTCAGAGATACAGATAAGACACAGAGAGAGAGAGAGAGAGAGAGAGAGAGAGAGAGAGAGAGAGAGAGAGAGAGTGGTGGAAAGAAGGAGGGAGGGACACTGTTCCGGGCTAGAGAGAGAGTGAGAAAAGGTGACTTGTAGAGAGGTAGGAAAGTGAGTGAGTGAGTGATAGACAAAGATAGAGTGTGTGAGTGGCAGAGAGAGAGAGAGAGAGAGAGAGAGAGAGAGAGAGAGAGAGAACAGTAATACGAGAGCTAGATTTAAGAGAAATTAAAAGAGTAAAATAAATAAACAGGCAATATAGCAATTTATTTTATTATAGATTATAGATACATTTATGTAGCGTGAGAGCAATAGATAGGATAAACAACGAAGACTTTCAGACTGATGATATGAACGGGGATCAAACCTGCACCTTTAACGCGGCAAGACCGATGTTGTAGACCATTCTGCTCGGGTTAGATTAAAAAGTTTCATACGTACGGGCCAAATGCCTCCTTTCCCAATTAAAATTTATTTCGATTACATATTAACTTATAGATGTTTGTCTCTAAACTGGATTTCTCAAAATAATTGACTGCCAGCCCTCTTATGCACCTATTTGCCGGGGAGTTTTTCCCTATTTATGACTATTTGTACAAATTCGCCTATATCTTGGCTATTGACAGAGTTATCTAAGAGATATTCCACAGAAATGTGACTGACACAACATACTTTCATGCCGTACCTTCAAAAGTTAGTTTGTGTAAGAATTGTTATTGAAAATTACATCAACTACGATGATCTACATTTAGATCTAGAACTAGTAGAAGAAAGCAGTGGAGATCTAGATCTAGATCTGGAGCGGTCACTAGCAGTTGAAAACACATAAAATGGCTGCTGGACTATCGAGGGAGATCACCCACGAAACAAACAATCTAATAAAAGCAGTTGAATCCCTTAGACCGTACGTGGAAAGCCTATCGTCATACGCCCGTGCATAGGCAAATAGAGTGATAGGATAGGCAGTGAAGGGGAGATTGCCTTATATATACCCCAAGAGGTAGAGACCGGCTACATACTTGTGGAAGAGAGTAGCCTTGTTGTAGTCCCGCCTGTAGTGGTAGGCGCTGCCTAGGTTGCTGTAGGCTCGAGCCTCCTCCACGTTGGACTTCTCCTCTCGCGCTATCTTCAGGTGTTCCTGAAATGTAGCATAACGTTGTTTTTTATAAAGACACGTGTTAAACAACTTTTTTATTGTGTTTCTCGAAAGATAAAAATTAATGGCCACACGTTTGTATTTTCAACCTTAATGTTGCCTGTGGATAAATCAAGTTGCTCTTATCTTATTTCATCGAACAATTATCACCACCATTACCAACATCTTTAGCATTTTCATATCGAATACCAATTATTTTTATCATCATCATCATCATCATCATCATCATCATCATCATCATCATCATCATCATCATCATCATCATCATCATCATCATCATCATCAGGGGGGGGGGGGGGAGTTGGTTAACAGAGATTTAATATTGCTTAATATGGTTCACTTTGTAAGTTCAGAGTGGTAGAGTAGTCGCCTGGGGTGGGGGGGGGGGGGGGGGGGGGGGAGTTGGTTAACAGAGATTTAATATTGCTTAATATGGTTCACTTTGTAAGTTCAGAGTGGTAGAGTAGTCGCCTGGGGTGGGGGGGGGGGGGGGGGGGGGGGAGTTGGTTAACAGAGATTTAATATTGCTTAATATGGTTCACTTTGTAAGTTCAGAGTGGTAGAGTAGTCGCCTGGGGTGGGGGGGGGGGGGGGGGGGGGGGAGTTGGTTAACAGAGATTTAATATTGCTTAATATGGTTCACTTTGTAAGTTCAGAGTGGTAGAGTAGTCGCCTGGGGTGGGGGGGGGGGGGGGGGGGGGGGAGTTGGTTAACAGAGATTTAATATTGCTTAATATGGTTCACTTTGTAAGTTCAGAGTGGTAGAGTAGTCGCCTGGGGTGGGGGGGGGGGGGGGGGGGGGGGAGTTGGTTAACAGAGATTTAATATTGCTTAATATGGTTCACTTTGTAAGTTCAGAGTGGTAGAGTAGTCGCCTGGGGTGGGGGGGGGGGGGGGGGGGGGGGAGTTGGTTAACAGAGATTTAATATTGCTTAATATGGTTCACTTTGTAAGTTCAGAGTGGTAGAGTAGTCGCCTGGGGTGGGGGGGGGGGGGGGGGGGGGGGAGTTGGTTAACAGAGATTTAATATTGCTTAATATGGTTCACTTTGTAAGTTCAGAGTGGTAGAGTAGTCGCCTGGGGTGGGGGGGGGGGGGGGGGGGGGGGAGTTGGTTAACAGAGATTTAATATTGCTTAATATGGTTCACTTTGTAAGTTCAGAGTGGTAGAGTAGTCGCCTGGGGTGGGGGGGGGGGGGGGGGGGGGGGAGTTGGTTAACAGAGATTTAATATTGCTTAATATGGTTCACTTTGTAAGTTCAGAGTGGTAGAGTAGTCGCCTGGGGTGGGGGGGGGGGGGGGGGGGGGGGAGTTGGTTAACAGAGATTTAATATTGCTTAATATGGTTCACTTTGTAAGTTCAGAGTGGTAGAGTAGTCGCCTGGGGTGGGGGGGGGGGGGGGGGGGGGGGAGTTGGTTAACAGAGATTTAATATTGCTTAATATGGTTCACTTTGTAAGTTCAGAGTGGTAGAGTAGTCGCCTGGGGTGGGGGGGGGGGGGGGGGGGGGGGAGTTGGTTAACAGAGATTTAATATTGCTTAATATGGTTCACTTTGTAAGTTCAGAGTGGTAGAGTAGTCGCCTGGGGTGGGGGGGGGGGTTAACAGAGATTTAATATTGCTTAATATGGTTCACTTTGTAAGTTCAGAGTGGTAGAGTAGTCGCCTGGGGTGAAGTGGGGGTGGGTTGGTTAACAGAGATTTAATATTGCTTAATATGGTTCACTTTGTAAGTTCAGAGTGGTAGAGTAGTCGCCTGGGGTGAAGGGGGGGGGTTGGTTAACAGAGATTTAATATTGCTTAATATGGTTCACTTTGTAAGTTGAGAGTGGTAGAGTAGTCGCCTGGGGTGAGGGGGGGGGGGTTGGTTAACAGAGATTTAATATTGCTTAATATGGTTCACTTTGTAAGTTCAGAGTAGTAGAGTAGAGTTCTCTGAAGGGTTGTGTGGTGTTGCTTAAAGTCCAGCGTGAGCATCAAATATGCTATCCCGTAGTCGGGCCCCTCACTGAAATCTGATTGAGCCATTTCATCCCCTGATAGAGGTTTGGTGAAAAGCTCCTAGAAGGATTTGGTGTTGTCTAATTCTGACATGATAGAGATGGGTTCTATAAAAATTGAGCTTTGACCGTTGTCTTTGAACGTGTTATTAGATGTGTGAGGAGGGGGGGTAGGGAGGGAGAGAGAGAGAGGGGGGGGGGGAGGGGAGAGAGAGAGAGAGAGAGAGAGAGAGAGAGAGAGAGAGAGGGAGAGAGAGGGGGGCGAGCGAGGGATAGAGAGACAGAGACAGACAGACAGACAGACAGACAGAAAGGGACGGAGAAACAAAGGCATAGACAGACCAAGACATAGATAAAATACAGACAGAGACAGAGACAGCCAGACAAACAAATGAAAGAGCGAGAATCGTAAAAGACAGACTGACAAAAAACAAGTCACGTGTCAGATGGGAGGAGATAGAAAGGGGGGGAGGAAGACGGAGGAGCAAAGAAAAAAAAAGATTAACAGGTCGTAAAAAGCGAGGCTGTAAACCTCGATATCTTTAGTGTTAGTTATTCTCACTGAAACTGATTCATTATTACATGAGAAAACAAGAGACAAAAAAAACAGCCAAAAGGCTGAACTGGCATGCATCCAATCTCGCCAATAGAGCTCGAGGTTTGCAGTTTGGCATTTAACACAGAAAAAAAAACCCTCATTTATTCTGTTAATAGTTCTGGTATATGAAATATGATCCTATACCGTCTGACCTACTTATGAAGCTGGCGCTGCGTTATTCTTCTTTTAGCTAGTGGGGATAATGAAAACACTGGACATCTAGACTTTGCACGCTAGTTTATGTATCAGAATAGGTAGCAGCTGGACACACTGACTGATGTCTACACAGCTTATTCTGTATCACCAAAAAGCAAAACCAGCACACATTGATTCAGCACGCACGGTTCTTAACAGACTACTAAAGTACAGGCGAGTCATGCTGAGAGTTGGTATTAAATGTCATACCCATGATAGTACTTTAGGACCCTCACCTATTGCAGTGTAGAAGTGATTAGGGCTACTATAATCACTCACCTATTGCAATGTAAACGTGACTAGGGCTACTATAGACACTCACCTATTGCAGTGTAGACGTGACACACACACCTATTGCAGTGTAGACGTGACACAGACTACTATAGACACTCACCTATTGCAGTGTAGACGTGACACAGACACTCACCTATTGCAGTGTAGACGTGACACAGACACTCACCTATTGCAGTGTAGACGTGACACAGACACTCACCTATTGCAGTGTAGACGTGACACAGACACTCACCTATTGCAGTGTAGACGTGACACAGACACTCACCTATTGCAGTGTAGACGTGACACAGACACTCACCTATTGCAGTGTAGACGTGACACAGACACTCACCTATTGCAGTGTAGAAGTGATCAGGGCTACTATAATCACTCACCTATTGCAGTGTAAACGTGACTGGGGCTACTATAATCACTCACCTATTGCAGTGTAAACGTGACTGGGGCTACTATAGACACTCACCTATTGCAGTGTAGACGTGACCCAGACACTCACCTATTGCAGTGTAGACGTGACTGTGATTACTATAGACACTCACCTATTGCAGTGTAGACGTGACAGACACTCACCTATTGACAGTGTAGACGTGACACAGACACTCACCTATTGCAGTGTAGACGTGACACAGACACTCACCTATTGCAGTGTAGACGTGACACAGACACTCACCTATTGCAGTGTAGACGTGACACAGACACTCACCTATTGCAGTGTAGACGTGACACAGACACTCACCTATTGCAGTGTAGACGTGACACACTCACCTATTTATTTCAGTGTGGACGTGACACAGACACTCACCTATTTCAGTGTGGACGTGACACAGACACTCACCTATTTCAGTGTGGACGTGACACAGACACTCACCTATTTCAGTGTGGACGTGACACAGACACTCACCTATTTCAGTGTGGACGTGACACAGACACTCACCTATTTCAGTGTGGACGTGACACAGACACTCACCTATTTCAGTGTGGACGTGACACAGACACTCACCTATTTCAGTGTGGACGTGACACAGACACTCACCTATTTCAGTGTGGACGTGACACAGACACTCACCTATTTCAGTGTGGACGTGACACAGACACTCACCTATTTCAGTGTGGACGTGACACAGACACTCACCTATTTCAGTGTGGACGTGACACAGACACTCACCTATTTCAGTGTGGACGTGACACAGACACTCACCTATTTCAGTGTGGACGTGACACAGACACTCACCTATTTCAGTGTGGACGTGACACAGACACTCACCTATTGCAGTGTGGACGTGACACAGACACTCACCTATTGCAGTGTAGACGTGACACAGACACTCACCTATTGCAGTGTAGACGTGACACACTCACCTATTGCAGTGTAGACGTGACACAGACACTCACCTATTGCAGTGTAGACGTGACACACTCACCTATTGCAGTGTAGACGTGACACACTCACCTATTGCAGTGTAGACGTGACCCAGGCTGCTGAGCGCGCTAGACGCCACGGCCCGCGACTTGAGCTTCATGGCGAGCACGAGTTGGAAGCGGTGATTGGCCAGGCTTTCCTTGTAGCGGCCCTGGGTGAAGTAGGCAGAGCCCAAGTTGCCATATGCCCTGCACTCGCCCTCTTGGTCCCCTGGAACAACAGGCAGGATATGTGGTATTCGAACCAGCACATTTTAATAACATGGCATGCTGTTTCCCTCAGCTTATTTGTGTACGATGACATTTCAAGTACTCTAAGCCTTTTTTCTTTAGAGATTAGATGGGGCCTTTTTATAGATGCGGTGACGACATTTATAATCATTAAAAGGATTAACTTGATAATTTTTAGCTTATATCTCAGTAAAGTTATGCTGGTCACAAAGAGTTAAGAAACCAAAAATCAATGTACTGGTCGCACCAGGCAAACGGCACTCCCGAGGTCGGTTTTCCATTTATTTTCTCCATTCGTGTACATTTACTTAGTTTTAATACTGAAAAAGAAATGGGTGGAGAAGTTATACATATCTGGAGATAAGAAGATTCAGCGAAACAAGTCTTAAAACTAATGTTAGTTAGATAGTCGAAACAGGTGAGCAACCAATAGGGACAGTAGCATTTTGGATGTGGTAAAGTTGTCTGAACAAAGAGTCCTGTGCCTGCTCTAGACCCAGCATTTGATTAAGACAGATGTTAGTACTGTTAGAGTACACCAGTAGTTGTGCCACTCACCCATGTTTTTGGCGATGGCCAGGTCTTGCTGCATGTGGTAGATGGCTTTCTCCAGGCGGCCCAGTCCCCACAGCGCACTGCTCAGGGCGGAGAACACAGAGCCGCGCAGTTTAAGGCTGCAGGTTCCAACCTGGCGGGGAGAGCCGGTACAGTATTCTTTGTGAGTCAAGAAGTTCGTTAAAGGGAATGATGTTGTGCTGTTGTTCATTGCATAGCACCGAGTATGTTAAGGGCAATTTTTCGGGTTTGTTTGGAAGGGAAGGCGTTTAATAATTGTTGTTTTTATTTGGTGAGTGAATGGACCATAAAAGTATAATTATTATCTTGTCTTTTCCTTAAACGTGTATAAGATTGAAAATAATGGTAATAACAACAACAGTTTCCTAAAGTCACCGTCATGCTAATGGGTATTCATTTTCTCACATTTATCAAAACTTCTATAGCACCCACAAAAGTATAATAACTGCTTTTTGTGGGTTTAACAAAATTCATGACTGACTGAAACCAATATGGCTGCAAGCGTGCATGCTTTAGTGACTTTAGAAAACCTTGACCTTGGCCTCAGCCTGACCTTGAGCGCGGCCTCCAGGATGGACACGGCAGCGCTGAAGTGACCGTCCGCCACCAGCTCCTGACCAATGACCGCGATGATGACGAACGGGCTGGACTTGAGGCCGAACTTGTCCAGCTGCTGGAAGGTCGGGGAGAGCTTGTCTGGGAGGTCAGAGAGAGGGGGGAGAGGGAGAGAGAGGGATGGAGAGAGGGGGGAGAGTCTTTGTCTCTCTCTCTGTCTCTCTCTCTCTCTCTCTCTCTCTCTCTCTCTCTCTCGCCTGTTGTCTCCCTGTCTCCCCGTTACTTTCATCTTTTCACTGAAACACACACATATAAATGTGTCACCTGTCCCAATACATTAAACAGAATACATGTATATATTGAACTAGCACTCTCAATAGCACTCATGAGATGGAGCCTTGGAAGCCAGTCTGATTTTATTTCCTACCTGTGCTAGATTAGCCATCAAGTGTACAAACACTGCGACAGCCTAACCTTGGAGCTGGTTGTTATAATTACAAACACTGCGACAGCCTAACCTTGGTGGTGGTTGTTATAATTATAAACACTGCGACAGCCTAACCTTGGTGGTGGTTGTTATAATTACAAACACTGCGACAGCCTAACCTTGGTGCTGGTTGTTATAATTATAAACACTGCGACAGCCTAACCTTGGTGCTGGTTGTTATAATTGCTTGGCGCCCTTGGCGGTATCGGTCGTAGTAAACTGCCTGAGAGTTATTTCCCCGTGGTGAAACATTGCTCGTAGAATTCCGCCACTTCTCGTGTTGACAGCGGGACTGATCAAACAGGGAGGGGCACGATCTCTTCACGATGCGAGTTTGTAAGCGGTATTGTCGTTTTGAGTTTCTAAAGAGTTTGTACAAGGGACCTCTGGTACTATTTTGTGTGCATTGCTGTCGTTTTAGATGTGTGGGAATTATAACATTTAAAGGGATTGAAGAGGGGAGCAAGTATTAAATCTTCCTTCTTCTTCTTCTTCTTCTTCTTCTTCTTCTTCTTCTTCTTCTTCTTCTTCT
>RQTK01000913.1:82665-109982 GCA_003991915.1 Elysia chlorotica
TATATACATATATATATATGTATATCTCTTTTTCTTTCAATATATTGTCCCTGTCCATCCTTTTATGAACTCTCAATTACGAGCGTATGTATTAACCCTCTTAATAGCTATCTACATAATTTTTATGTATCTATTTATATATCCAGCCAGTATCTATTTATCTATTCATCCAACTATCTATCTACACACATATATCAGTATACCAATAGTTTACAATATTACAATCTTAGGAGTTCTGAACATTAACTGTAGAGTCAGATAACCAATAATTTATATAAATAATATTTCTCTTTATCTTTTGACCATTACTTAAAGTTCTCATTAATTCTACTATAGTTAGAGAATGTAGCTATTGCTGTGTAAATGGAGCAGCTAATTTAATGAATATTTGTTGTTTGTTTTTGTTTTTATTTCAAATGATGATACATCTATTGTTATTCCACGTAGATGACAATATTATGCTCTTATTTGTAAAATGAAAGGTAGAAACAACATTGAAATATCTGGGTATCACCTTCGATAGAACCTTGTCCTTCAACCAGCACATTGAAAACGTGTCAAGGAAAGTTAAAAAAGGAATCGGTGCCATAAAAACCATGGCGTCCGCACACATACAACAAAATGTCCTCTTTGTCATGTTCCAACTTCTGATCCTGTCAGTCCTTGATTACGGTTTGGGATGTCTCACCCTGTCTGAAGCAAATTTGCTAAAACTGGAAAGATTGCAGAATGAGGCAATGCGGGCAGTCCTAGGATGTACTAGGGACACACATATCATCTGTATGCGTTTTCTGTTGGACCTGAGCAGCGTTAGAATCCGTCACAAGTTGGCGCAAGCAAAGACTTACCTGCGAGTCATGGAAAACCCACACCACCCATTGTACCCAAGTCTGCTAACTATTGAAATAGAGCCCCGCACCTATTTGAACCTAGCCCGCTTTCACTTACGATTAGCTAACTGAAATAAAAAAAAACAGCAATGGCTGCTTGATCGACGAATCAATTTCAATTCCTAAAATCTAATTAATGCTTTATGCGTCATCGTGAAAAATTAACGAACCAGCCTAATGCATTCAGAAAATTCCAAGGTACCAATATATCTAAATTTCAAGTTTGTACCTTGAGTAGTTATGGCGGAGAAGACGATAATAATTTCACCAGTTCACAAATTATATAATAAGATGATGACACATCTATTGTTATTCCACATAGATGACTATATTATGCTCTTATTTGTTTTTTTTTGTTTGTTTTTGTTCGTTTATTTTTCGTTTGGTTTTTGTTTTGTCTTTGTATTATTTTTGTTTGTTTTTGTTTGTTTTTTTTTTTTTTTTTTTTTTTTGTTGGTTTTTTTTTGTTGTTTTTTTTTTGTTTTTGTTTTTTTTTGGGGGGGGGGTTGTTTGTTTGTTGTTTTTTTTTCTCTTTTGTTATTTCTTTTACTGGTTTATATATATAAACAAAAGTACAAAATAAATTATATTTTACTACTTCTAGTCTTTTTCGTTTGTTGTTGTTTTTTTTTTTTATTGTACAAAGATCGCCGTTGTTTATCCCTTCACCCATTCAAAGCAGTGGTCGCTGATCATATCACAAGGTTTTGAAATTTCTGTGGAAGAAATGAATGAGTGTGAATTCAAGATGTTTAAAAAAATTAAAGGGTTACTGGTAAAAAGTATAAAATCTCAAATACTCATTGTACTTAAGTTAATTTTTGTGTATTTATTTTTATCTTTTACATGTGAAATCTTAGTGTGTACGTTTATACTTCTTTTTTTTTTCAATTTACTCGTTTATCCCTCTGATGAAGGCTTAAGTAATGGTAGTAGTAGCATAGTAGTAGTAGTAGTAGTAGTAGTAGTAGTAGTAGTAGTAGTAGTAGTAGTAGTAGTAGTAGTAGTAGTAGTAGTAGTGGTAGTGGTAGTGGTAGTGGTAGTGGTAGTGGTAGTGGTAGTGGTAGTGGTAGTGGTAGTGTAGTGGTAGTGGTAGTGTAGTAGTAGTAGTAGTAGTAGTAGTAGTAGTAGTAGTAGTAGTAGTAGTAGTAGTAGTAGTAGTAGTAGTAGTAGTAGTAGTAGTAGTAGTAGTAGTAGTAGTAGTGGTAGTGGTAGTAGTAGTGGTAGTAGTAGTAGTAGTAGTGGTGGTAGTAGTGGTGGAAAAATGGCAAAAGAAAAAGTATTCGACGGAGCAACAGCAGCAACAAGAAGTAAAGTTTATGCAGTATTCTATGCTAGCTTTGATACTTTTATCACGTTTTTTTTTCCTTCTATTCGTATTCATCATTATAATAAATATTGCTAACTGTTGTTATTTTAGGGCTAATTCATGTTTGATACAGACCCAACTTTTCAATTTAAAAGACAGTTCTCCTTAAAAAGAGTTATGTCAAATTTTACCTGTGGAGAATCTAAAAGGGGAGCACATCCTATTAGATCCATGGCAGCATAAGCCAGGATACATCCAAAATCTGAAGTTCTCCTACATACTGAAGAGTTAAAGTAAGAAATAATTTCTCGTGAGTGGCGACCATTATTACAATCATAACTATTATAACTGATTTTTTTATTATTATAAATTTCGTAAACACTTATATATATAATTACAGGGGCTTATAATTAAATTTTTAATATATCTGTGATTTTCTTTCAATCCTTAGTGTCATTTTTACATTTTAGATAGTACCGCTTTTTCCTTTTATTTTTATAACAAAAAACGTTCACAAAGTTTGCATCAGAATATATCCTTCATCTACTAATAAATAACTCTTTTTTTTCAGGTAGGAAATTAACGAAGAAAGGGGGTTTTAACCTTTATCTTATAATAAATGTTTTAACGACTTAAATGTGATAATTAAACAAAGATAAAGAAACATATATAACATTAAAAATATTGTAATGCATTGACAAGAGTCAGTATAGATCTATATAAATCGTCTTGGGCCGTAAATTGAGGCTACCCAAAATACCAGGCAAAACCACCTAGTTGACTGAAGGGAACACATTTGTTGCATAACAAGGGTAATAGTGATCTATTTATTTTACATTACTATCATTATTAGGACAGAATAATACTCAGCAAATATTTTTTCGTTCGACCAACAAGCCTAACTGACTATGAGTGGAGACTTGGTATAAATGTACCTAATATTTGTATGGAAAAGTTTGTTTATTTCGGTGGCCCTGACTTTTGTTTTTAAAGCCTCGGTCGTAAATAAAGCGTTGGGATAACTTTACGACTCGTCTTAATATATATGAATTAGAAAGCTTACGATGAGTTGTAAGCTACCGCAACGTTGTACTTGCGACCCATTTGTTTCTTTGTTTCTTTCTTTATTTATTGCTCTATAATGGGCTTTATCGAGGATGGGCTCCAAGACTAACATCTACTTACGACCCAGTGGGTCTATTAAAACACTGGGATGATTAATTAAAACAAAGTGTGGTTTAAACAAATACTCACAAATAGGGTTAATAATGCTCCACAAGAAAACGCAGAAATCGCCCGCCGCCGCTGGTCCAACTAGCGCCAGAAGTCCGGATAGAAGAAGAACTAGGTTGGACGTCATATTTCTGACAATTGGCATTGTGCTGGGATGATTCTCTCTGTTGATGCGGGTTCTGAAAATAAAGGACAACAAAAATTAGATCGTTTTTCTTTTTTTCTTTTATTGTTTCTGCTGCTGTTATTGTTGTTGCGACTTTGTTATTATTGTTGTTGTTGGTGTTGTTGTTGTTGTTGTTGTTGTTGTTGTTGTTGTTGTTGTTGTTGTTGTTGTTGTTGTCGCTGTTTGTTGCTGCTGCTGTTAATCTTGTTTGCGTTAGATTTTGGTGAGACTTTTTTTTTTGTTATAGGTAAATTGTATATGTAAGAGTTGTATTCAAACAAAGTTAGTCCGGTAAGAGCAAGGAAAACTTCAAGATTTATCCAATCATAATTTATTGTGTAAGATTGTTGCAACAGCATAAATCAAGTTTAAAAATTAAAAGATAAATGGAAATCAATTGTTCTAAACGCTTCTTATTCATCATACTTTGAGGGCATATAATTATTCTATGGAGCAGAAAAAAACCCTCCTCTTTAGCTTTACGTGTCCTTGTAGGAGAAAAAATACTCGCTTCTAATCTCACGTCTCCTTGAGTTAAAGAGAGGGATCTTATAAGACGACGAGTACCAAGAAAAATGTCTGAAAACTTTCAGTGCTGCTGGCTGTGTGTCTTAAGGCTTAGCCGGTCACCGTATACCGACATGAGTCAACGACTCAACCACTAGGCGGCTAAATCGCAACAAGTTTTGAGGGTTACAACTCCCAGAATTTCCAATTTGGAGACCAACGCTCTACCTACTGTGTCGGTTCGTCCTTTAGCTTGACAGCAGAAAAACCTGCTAGTGTTTTTACACTTAGCATAATAATAATGCTCTTCTTTTTAAAACTCCGATTCATACTATATTTTGTTTTGTCCATTGCGTTTTAGACCGAGTTGTCTCTAGACCGGTTGTTTTGTTTGTTTGTTTGCTTTTTATGTGTTTGAGTACTTTTGTTTAATTTAATCTCTAAATAAAGCACAAAATCATATCAGTTGTAAATTGACCTATCTCGTTTAAAAGTATTTAACATAATTTGTTTTTAGATGCAAGGTAAATCATTTTTACTGCAGGCGCTACATTATCTTTGTTAAAGGCACATTGCATTACCTATTATAAAAACAACGTCGATTCTCTCTCCAAATAGGGCCTAGTGTATTGGTACAATAACTAAACTTACGAACTACTTAGCCTTAGAAAGCTTTAACAAGTCCGTGAGTTGTGACGGTGGTTGGCATCTGAAGATGAAGTCTGAAAATAAGCAGAATCAGTACACTCCCTTTTATCCTGTTATGAGGAGTATAGCAAAACAAGAACCGCACGAGAATCCCACGCGTTGTGTAATTGTCTAGGTTGTGTAAGTCTTGTGTAATTCTTCCATAACCCCAGACCCATAAAATCACTTCTACCGTAATATTGTTTTTAATTATATATTGAATTTAACGATGTTATTGTTTGCGCTTTCATTCCCACGCCCCCGCATTTCTCTCTCTCTCTCTCTCTCTCTCTCTCTCTCTCTCTCTCTCTCTCTCTCTCTCTCTCTCTCTCTCTCTCTCTCTTTCTTCTCTCTCTCTCTCTCTCTCCTCTCTCCGTTTTCTCAGTGATAGATTAGCCATATCGAGAAGACGCATGTTTAACATAATTATAATGTGTGTGTATGTGGATTTATTTATTTATATATTGGTGAAGTGAGTATTCCTCTATTCCTCCAGAACTACCAGTTCAAAGTAGTCCAAAATAGTTTTGAGGTAGAGGGTGTAAAATCAAGGAGATTCTTCAGTTTTCCTTTTTTCTTTATAGTTTTAGTTATTTATTTTGATTTGATTGAAAGGAGGTGGATTACCTTACTGCCGTACCTTGAAATGGTAGTACATGTTAAATGATTCTCTGATTGTGCTTGATTATGCAAGTTGCTGAACTAAAATAGAGCCTTCCTGATCTTACATTCAAAGCTCCTGTTTGCCTCCTGTAAGGGGCCGGCGTGCGGTGGTCCAGGGCTAGAACATCGGTTTCCGACGCAAAAGGTCCCAAGTTCGAATCCTGGCTGTTGCGTTCCCTACTGGTTAGGTCGGTATAATGTGACCGGCTGAGACAGGAGTCACGTTATCCCCGCCCTGTCTCGTGTGTGGCAGCACATAAAATTGTCAAACGTCCGTCTTGGGGCCCGTCCACAATATAGCCTATATAGTGCTGCTGTTGGACGTTAAACCAACTCAACCAACCATCCTGTAAGGGGCACGGTGGCCCTGGGGTAGAAATCAGCTTCCGACGCAAAATGTCCGTGGTTTGAGCCCTGGCGATTTCGCTTTCTACTGATTGGACCGGTGTCAGTTTCATGTGACGCCCTGTCTCGTGTGGCAGAACATAAAATTATCAGATGTCAGTCTTGGGGTCCGTCCACAATATACCCTATATAGTGCTGATGTTGGACGATACACCAACTCAAATACAACTTGCCTCCTGTAATATGGTTGTGGAGTAGCCAGCTTTTAAAAACTTTCTATGGCATTATTCTATGGACAGCCAGAGAGAAGCTCGCGCCTAGCATGACGTTTTAAGGTATATTTTGTCGACGGGACGTTTGAGTAAGATATGCCCACTTCGAGACTTGGTAGGTTAGTATGATATTGATACCGTGAGAGAGAGAGAGAGAGAGAGAGAGAGAGAGAGAGAGAGAGAGAGAGAGGGGAGAGGTGTTCTATTTGGGGGAGACAGACAGTCAGAGATTGAGAGTTAGATATTTAGAGAGAGAAAGAGGTGTCTAATTATTAAATCTTACATCATCGCTACTATTATATTTTTTATGTCAGAAATATAAAAATGAATTGATAACTAGTCTGATTTTTTTTAAAGAGGCAATACAATGTTGGCTTTACTTTCCGTTTACCATTTAAAATAATTGGATGCTTTTCACAAAAAACAGCTGAAGCGGGTTGTTGCAGTCTGACGACTATGATGCGGAACGGCGATAAGTCAAAGTAAGTCAAGTTTGAAATAATACAGACACATAACTATCAATAACAACTAGATATGGGTAGTGCTCTCGTAATGTGAAAATGTTTTAAGTCTTTAAAATACGAGTTGTTGCTTTCTTTTTTTTAAATTATCATAAATAGAACTGTCTAAAAACGTTTCCACCTTTCTTTGTAATATTTTCCAAATGTTAGTGTTCCACTCGACCGCTATCTGTCTGTGTCTATGAAAGCAAATAAGACGCTTCCATCTTATTGTGTGTGTTATTGTGTGTGTGTGGGGGGGGGGGGGGTATATATATATATTGTTTTTATACCGGTCCGGGTCCTTAGGATAACGTCTGAGAACTTTATAACATGATGACTCACAAAAGCATAGCGGGAGATCCTATTTTACTGTCTCAGAGGATCACTATATGCTGACACCGCCTCAACAGGTAAGGAACGACGACGCGGTCTGATGAGGGATCGAACGCGAAACTCTGTGGTAAGAAGCCGTGCGCTTTACTGACTGCGCTAACGCAACACTGCTCTCCTCTCAAAACTCGGTCTCCCTATCCCGCAAAGTGCATTTTTTATCTGAAGGATGTGAGACTTCTATATTAGGAATGTTTGTGTTGTAGATGGAAGTTACATAATTAGCAATAAATTGTTAATGACTTGTAAAGCTACATCGACGATAAAAGAATACTAAACTTTTCTCTGTTACAGCAATATAACTGTTACTGTTACTGCCTCTTCCTACGCAAATTATCGAGTTGTTTGTTCCTAATATGTATTTTTTGCTTAACTGAAATTAACATGATTATTTTATTACGCAGATTAATACTATAGGAGTCTTAAGGACGGGCGAATTGGAATAATTTTAGAAATACCACCAGAAACAGAGGGCTGAACTTTGGGATGTAGGGCAGTGACGTTAATAATATTGCAGCACATTAATATCCGTTAGTTGCTACTATCATTAAGTACTGAAACGTTTCGATTCACCATTGTTATCGAAAAGGGTTAATTGTTACAAGCATGATGTAACAATAAACATGATCTTTCTGTTGTTGGTAGCAGTTGTAACTCTCTTAACGCCTAGTACAGACTTTGCGATTCACAAGACGATAACAGATAACATAATCACAACCCTAAGACACAGGGGCGTCCTGGCCGCTCATTGGCTCTTTGAGTGCAGAATAGAGCTGTGATTGGACATTAGCCCTAGCCAGTCGTCTTCGCTTCCGATTTCGGTGGGTGATCGCAAGGCCCTCATTGTCAGTAAATAGGCTCTAGTGGGCGATGGGTATAATTATTACCGGTACTCAATTTATTACCTGACAAAGATCACTTTTGTTTTTCTCTGGAGAGATTTCATGTTCATTTTTCTATTGACGCGAATTAATTCCAATTTTCTCTGAAAGCAGACCAATCTTTTCTCTTAAAATTCAAATCAATTGTTGTTTTTTCTCTGAATGCAGACCATTTTTTTCTCTCGAAATTCAAATCAATTTTATTTTTCTCTAAATGCAGACCATTTTTTTCTCTCGAAATTCAAATCAATTGTTTTTCTCTAGACACAGATTAATCGTGGTTTTTTCTCTAAACTAGAGCGCTATCTTGTTAATTTAATTATAAAATCTTTTCAGGAAATGCTGTCACTTATTTTAAAAATGTCATAACATGTTCATTTGCTTACTTTTTGATCGGCCATGATGACAGTTGGATAAACTTAAGACGCTGTTGGGAATTTATAACTAACAATATCTTTTTTTTTTCTTTACTTCTATGTACGATACATGTTTTTATTGTAAAGAAATGGAAAGATTTTGCCACAGCAAGGATAAAAGTGAATTTATTTCCTGTAATTTTAAGCATAGATAGGACAGACTGATACTTAGAGAATATTTTTCAGCCCACACAATCAGCCTACACTGCAAAAATGTAAACTGTCTAAGTGCGTACTGCTAGTACTGTTTTGGGTTATTTTTGAAAATTCATAAATGATTGGTCATTTTCTATCTATTGCTCCCAAATGATAGATGCGCAGCGCGATGCGTAGATGTTAACAAATGTTAGCTCACTTTGATTCATCCTGCAAGTTTTTGTTGATTTCGGCGACTTTGCCTTCTATTTTTGGACGCCTTCATCGGCACCGAATCCCTGCAACTCAAAACAGACCATGGTTTATACCACTAGACCTCTATGTTTATCTAGTTGTTGTCGTTGAGTTGGTTTAACGTCTAACAAGAGAACTATATCGACTATATTGTGGACGGGCCCAAGACGGAGGTCTGACAATTTTATGTGCTGCCACACACGAGACTGCGGGGATACCATGATCCTGTCTCAGCCGGTCACAATATACTGACACCGACCCAACCAGCAGGGAATACAATCGTCAGGATTCGAACTTGGACCTTTTGCGTCAGAAGCCGATGTTCTACCCCAGGACCACCGCGCCCCCCATGTTTATCTAGATCGAAATCTAACGCTATAGGAATGTGAATGATTTAATGTTTTGTTTTCTCACTGCCCGTCATCAGCAGCTATGATATCATGCTGATGGGTCCTCAGACTAACGTCTAACAATGTTACCCGATGCCACCTTGGGATAGAGCGAGAATATCGCGAAGGTTGGGGAGAACATTGTGACAGGACAATAAAATAACACCAAGAATCGAAAGCAACAAGCAATAATAACACGCTACATCATTTCTTTATTATGGCAAGATGTGTTTTTTTTTCCTTGTTCTTTTTGTTTTTGTTTTACATTTGAATAAGGATTACTTCACTACTACATTTTACAGTATTATACAGATGTCAGTCACAGGTCAGATTAGATCTGCACTCCTACGACCAAGTTAAGGGCACAAGTCATTATTTAACACAGCTTTTCAAGATTGAACCTTGGTTAACAAGTATAGAGAACAAGTTAAACACAGGTTTTCAAGATTGAACCTTGGTTAACAAGTATAGAGAACAAGCCAGTAAAGTAGGCCTACTTTAACACAGCTTTTCAAGATTGATCCTTGGTTAACAAGTATAGAGAACAAGTTTAACACAGGTTTTCAAGATTGAACCTTGGTTAACAAGTATAGAGAACAAGTTTTTCTTTTTCACTATTGATACAAAAAGAATTAAAGCAAGCACACTGTAATGTAGATTTATAGTGACATATTGTCAGTAATAACCCTTTCAGAACCCTGATATAGAAAAATAGAGCTTCAAAAAAAAAAATACAATTAAAAACAAATTTGTCGCCTCTTAGGCCCGTTTGAAAATTGAGTCAACTTTTCAGAAAAATATTTTTCAAATCTCAAAACCGTGGAAAACTTAATTTCCTCATGACGGTGCACTCTATACATGTACAAAGAAATCATGTGAAACAAAGTGTCAAGTATTGTGATAAACAGGTAACATTTGGAGTACAAACTAGTTTTTGAGTCTCATAAAAAAAACACATAATTATGTACATGATACACTTGTAGAACAAGTGTTTTTTTTTCAGCATCTGAAAGTTCACTCAATCCAATGGATAGAGTTATTTCACAAAGATTTATCTAACCTAGTTGGAAGTCATAAGGTCTGCTTAAGGTTGTTATTGTTTCAATAAGCAATAATGAAACTTTATAATACTCAAAACCATAACAAACAACGTTTACGTGGGAAGTAGTCAATTTACAGCAACAACAAAAAAGCACTTTTGACGTCAAAACACCTATGATTGTCTTCCGAGAAAGTTCTACAACTTTTTCTGGAATCACTTTACTTATAAGAGAATTACATATTTAAATTAATAAAACGCTTCTTTCCTTTAAATCATGTGACCCACGTTTTATTTTAGGTGGCTCAAAATTGTTCTTGTAATAATACACAGTGACAAAGGCAAAAAAAATCCTAAATAACATATGAATAATAGCACTAATTTAATGATGCATTGTAAAACGACTGCTTTTTTTTTTTAATACATGAATCAATGAAACTGTTATGTAGCAGTATAAATATTCAAAAGGAAGGAGGAAAATTTAAATTGCATAATCAATTCACATGCAGCAAAAAAATGAAACAGTGATGTTAAGGTCGATAACATTTTCAACATCAATGGCCAAAACAGTACAACAATTGTTATTACTACACGCATAATACACTATAAAAAAAATAACAAAGTTAGTGTCATCAGTTCAACAATGAAATGATTAATATGGATAAAACATATCAACCGGAAAAAGTAATTGTATAATAAACTCATTCGAATGTCAAGCAAGTTGTAAGGAACATTTTGGACAAAAAAAAATCAAACAATTCTGCTTTGTTCAAGCTTGAAATCACTTTTGAAACTTACAATGTAGGTAGAAAAATCAACTACTTTTGTATCATTTTTTTGAACATTCGAATCTGCAGGTATAAAGCAAAGGATATCAAACTACCACAACGTTTTAAGCCGCTTCAATGATAATTGTCAGTTGTCAGCATAATAAAAACACGTGCCACAATCACTACTAGTGTAACACATCACTGGGTTATCAATGAAATTGGTCCCTGGGGCTAACGTATCAATGCGTAAAAAACAACAAACAAGGAATGGGGTTTTTGAAAGATAAACTGTGGTGGAAGCTTTTGAATGAAAACATTGCAATTTAACATCAGGCAACTTAAATCTTAATTAAGCCTATTCTGTTATTCAAATTGTATTTCGCCTAAAGGATCCTTATTAATTTTCCATGGGAAATCATTCATGTAAGTTTCCCAGCATTATTTGTGTATAATTTTGTTAACATCTTTATATTTTTCTCGAATCTCCATGATTTTTTTTTTCCACTGAGACTGTCTCCTCTTGCATGAGATGTCATTACTAGAATTTCCAACTCCATAATCTAAAATCTGAACACTTTCATATTACTTCATAATACTCTGAAACTAAAATGAATGTATTGCTGTTTACCATTTTAACATACTTAGATTACAGTCCTGTTTGGTTAAAACTACAAACCGAGTCTGTTTTTCCAACAACTCAACCCCAAATAGCCAGCCGAAAACTGTTGAGTGGTCTGAAATTAGTGAAAACATCCAGGACCGGTGAGGGGTCCCTCCTCTAACAGCGCAGAAGAGAGCAGGAGACGGGGCCCAGTGGAGGTTGAATGTAGTTCGCTGAGCGGCAAAGGGTCGTAGAGACCTGGCATTGCAGTTGAGTTGGTTTTAACGTCCATCATCAGCACTATTTAGGCTATATTGTGGATGGTACTCGAGACGGACGTCTGACAATTGTAAGTGCTGCCACACACGAGACAGGGCGGGGCTACCATGACTCCTGTCTCAGCCGGTCACACTATATTGACACCGACCTAACCAGAAGGGAACGCAACAGCCAGGATTCGAACTAGGGACCTTTTGCGTCGGAAGCCGATGTTTTACCACTGGACTACCGCGCCCCCCTAAATATGGAGTGGAGAATCCTCAAGCTCGTGGACCTACAAAACAGTCACCGCATTTTAGTAGATAACGGTACATTCGAAGATGAGGGATTTATCTTTAAGAGCCTACTGTGCTTAGAAAGGTTTTGTCTAATAATAAGGTTTGGGTTGGAGAGGGGGGTGGACTTGAAATCATACTGCTGTGTAAGGGCTACATTCACCAAAGCAGGCAGACGTCACAAGAAATGTAATCTAAAACAGAGGTATGTCCAGCAATGAATGCAAAACAGGAACATAGGTTTGCAAACAACAATGTTTGGTTCAGCTTTTCAAACTATAGTTTACACACTTAAGGATTATCATTAATTCACAAAATCAATTTTTTAAAGTAATAAAAATTGGTACAAGGAGGCTAGCATGTATTTACAATTTTCACAAATTCAAATATTCATTATTTAAAATGGTTGGGGGGGTTTTAATGTACAAAAGGATTAGAAAGAAATGAAGACAAATACTCAGCTTATTGAACTTTTTACAAGACATGAGAAACCAAAAACTATATTAAACAACCTTAAACTATAGCACTAAACTGAGTAATAGCCTTGATCTGTGGGGGATGTATTTTTTTAATGTCTGGCAAATATTTCATCATGGAAAATGGCATTAAAACCATAGAGCTTTGCATGATTTATGCATTTTGTAAGTAATTCGCGCACACACACAAATTAATTAATACTAAATTGATTCAAAACATCCTATAAGTTTTACATCCACCTCTTTCAATAACACAAATGGCATTATAACATTCTAACAATGCATGTAAACTTTAAAGAGATACTTTGCTAGAATTCAGAGAGAGAAAAAAACAAAGATTAAAAAAAAAATACACACAAAAAGCGCTTCCCTTTTGAAATTCAGAACACACAAGTGTCATATAAATTAAGAGCAACATAGTTTCGGCATAAAATACAGTAATTGTTTCAGCAGTTTGTAGGGTTGGTTGGTTGTTTTGTTGGTGTCTAAACATAAAACAGCAACAACAGGACAGACAAAAGTCTGACAGTTTTACATCATGCCACAGCACGGTTGGTTGGTTGGTTGGGTTGGTTTAACGTCCAACAGCAGCACTATATAGGCTATATTGTGGACGGACCCCAAGACGGATGCCACAGCACGGTTGGTTGGTTGGTTGGGTTGGTTTAACGTCCAACAGCAGCACTATATAGGCTATATTGTGGACGGGCCCCAAGACGGATGCCACAGCACGGTTGGTTGGTTGGTTGGGTTGGTTTAACGTCCAACAGCAGCACTATATAGGCTATATTGTGGACGGGCCCCAAGACGGACGCCACAGCACGGTTGGTTGGTTGGTTGGGTTGGTTTAACGTCCAACAGCAGCACTATATAGGCTATATTGTGGACGGGCCCCAAGACGGATGCCACAGCACGGTTGGTTGGTTGGTTGGGTTGGTTTAACGTCCAACAGCAGCACTATATAGGCTATATTGTGGACGGGCCCGGAGACGGACGCCACAGCACGGTTGGTTGGTTGGTTGGGTTGGTTTAACGTCCAACAGCAGCACTATATAGGCTATATTGTGGACGGGCCCCAAGACGGACGCCACAGCACGGTTGGTTGGTTGGTTGGGTTGGTTTAACGTCCAAAAACAGAAGCAAATACTAGGCTATATTGTGGACGGGCCCCAAGACGGACGCCACAGCACGGTTGGTTGGTTGGTTGGGTTGGTTTAACGTCCAACAGCAGCACTATATAGGCTATATTGTGGACGGGCCCCAAGACGGATGCCACAGCACGGACACCAGGACATTTATCTTAGCCTATCACGTAACACTAACAGCTAATCATTCAATAAGGAACAAGGCCATGACTCGGAATTGAACCTGGGACTTCCTGTTTAGAGATCACATACTTACTACTGAGCCACCTTGTACCTCTAGCCATAGGAGACAAGCATATGTTAAAATGTTTTTTATAACACAATGATGGACTCTGATATTATGAAGGTTTTATTAAAATTTGAAAGAGAATTAAAATTCTGCTGCGATTTAAAAAAATGAAAAAAAGCCAAGCTCTTGGACAAAACTTATAATGTGCATCTTTTTTAGAAACAAATTACTTATTCAGATGAAATGCGACCTCTTTCTACTTAAGTACATGCATAAGAGTCAGGCATCCCTCCTTAAAACTAGAATATTTATAATCGCAATAGATGACAAAAAGTTGAATACTTCTGTAACCTGCACCTTGTCATCTGCCGCATAAAGTGAAAAGAGCAAATTCTTTGAGTTATGGGAATCGATTCCGATAAGCTATCATTAGGTTTGTAATGTCTGTACCCCAATTAATTTGGATGGATGCAGCAGATGTCACCTGCTAAAACGAAGGGGAGTCTAACTCTACATGCTAGAAAGACTAAGAGGCCTCAAGGTCAGATTTTTAAGTAAACGAGTTTAAATGCTTTTCTTGAAACACAACAAAAATTCAGTTTAATAGAATCAAGGCGTATGTGTGGTAAATAAATCTAATGGCAAACAATACAAGCAAAATAATGATGGGTTAGATCTAAACTAAGTACAACAACTTAAAGAATAATGCTGCAAATTTATCAAACAAAATAAGCAAAAAGTATTTTAAATGGACAGAAAGGTAAATTATGCTGCAAATGCAAATAATAAAAAACCTAAGTAATAGAAGAAAAAAAATCATTCGCTGCTTGACAAAAGTATGTCTATGACTTATGGCCTCTAAGTTGAAAAAAAAATGGGATCAAACAACTGCAACAACAAAATACACAGGGAATGTGACATATCAAAATGGAAGACCGTCAAATACATTGTAATTATGATGCAGGTATCAAAAATATAATTTGTAGTTCATTTATATAAACCCTGTAATTTCAAGTTCAGATACACTGTTTTTCATTCAATGTGCTTTTAAAAATTGTATACAAACAAAAAAGAGTAAATTGATCAAAGCTGTTTGAAAAAAAGTGTTCAAAAAATGATAATTAGAGCATTTGAGAAGAAGACATAAGAAACCTTATGGAAAATCGCCAACTTATTTATTTTGCCATTGAACAAATGAGTTTAAAGTAGTAACAGTAGATATATGCCCTGTTTATTCTCTTAGTTTTATTTTGGCAAAGAGAAGCAGAAGCCATAACATAAGGATAGTATAATTCCCTTTCTCTTCCTTGAACTTCTTGTTTACAATTTGAGTCTAAGTGCATTCACTGCAAAAACGTGAATATTGCTAAAGAGATGAGTGTAGGGGTTTTTATAATTAGTGTATTCAAAAAGAAAACAAAAAGGTTGGGAATCAAGATTCATCAGAGGATTAAGTACTAAAACTAAATTTATAATATTCATCAATGCATTCTGAATATCAAAGCCTTTTTCTAACCACAAATAGGGGGGAAACAAATTTACTCAAACAAAACATTTTGATATAAGCTAACCTTGGCTACTAAAAGGGTTATCAGCTTAGATAGGAATATCTAGGTGTTTTTTTTTCCCCTGCCATTAAAATTATTCGCCACTGTTAATAAGCTGATAGGTTTCAGTGTACGGTACTATAAAAAATATATATATCTATATTTATTTACGTTTTCATTCTATAGTGGGTTTTTTTTATGAGCAGCAAGCACATACTCATTTATGCTTAGGTTACCTGTTTGTTTACTTGTTTGTTGGGATCTGGACATGTACAATCACTCATACTCTCATCTCATCTCATCATATCTCATCATATCTCATCTCATCCCATCATCATCAAGATTCATCAGAGGATTAAGTACTAAAACTAAATTTATAATATTCATCAATGCATTCTGAATATCAAAGCCTTTTTCTAACCACAAATAGGGGGGAAACAAATTTACTCAAACAAAACATTTTGACATAAGCTAACCTTGGTTACTAAAAGGGTTATCAGCTTAGATAGGAATATCTAGGTGTTTTTTTTTACCCTGCCATTAAAATTATTCGCCACTGTTAATAAGCTGATAGGTTTCAGTGTACGGTACTATAAAAAATATATATATCTATATTTATTTACGTTTTCATTCTATAGGTTACCTGTTTGTTTACTTGTTTGTTGGGATCTGGACATGTACAATCACTCATACTCTCATCTCATCTCATCATATCTCATCTCATCTCATCTCAAAGATGTGCATTTTAACATTATTTTACAACTAGCCTTTAATTTAAATTTAGAAATCCATACCCCACACACACAAACAACACTTTTTCCCTTTCTTTCTTTCCATTTTATCATCAAAAATTACAATATTATGGTTTCTCAATTTGAGTCAATACAATTATTTATACATATACAACAATATGGTATTATTATAGATGGTATTGACAGAGCTATGGAAATATTGTTAAGATTACATATTAAAAAACAGGTGCATAAAGTGCTCCATTTGCTCTCATGGTTGACGTGGCAGATCTATTGAACTCAGAACACTTCACAGCTGAACATTTTCTAACAAATGTGGGGAAAATATGGGATGAGAACAAGTCATTCATTATGAAGTATGTAAATCAGTTTTCAAATCTTCTTAACATTTCGGTTTGTTATGGGAGACAGAAGTTAAATAAATCAAAAGGAATAACAAAACACATTTTTTTTTTTTACAAAATACCAAAGATGTTTTTGTATATGTAGACAAGAAATATAAAATCGGACATGATCTGGTTTTACATAGTCTAACAGAGACGATGACAAAGGAGTATGTAAATCAGTTTTTAAATCTTCTTTTCAAAATTTCAGTTTGTTTGGGCAGACAGAAGTTGGAGAAATCAAAATGAAGAACAAAAAACAAAAACAAAACAAAAACAAAATTTGTATATCATAATAAAAAAGATGGGTTTTTTTTATATGCATACAAGAAATATTAGATTGGGCATGATCTGATTCTTCCGAGTCTAACAGAGGCATGACAATGACAAAAGAGCGTTTTTTTTTTTATCTTCATTTGTGTGAATTTGGTGCTGTTACCACAAAACCTTCAATTTGGCTGTGTCAAGGCAAATAACCTGTCTAGAATTTATGACATATATCTCTCTGATCTTGAGGGAGGTTGCAACATCTAAGTGCAATAAGCAGAAAGAACAAAATCTTTTTTTTAATATCATTTTTTATTTAAGTAAGGAACTCTACCTGTCCTGAATCTCTAATGATATGGTAACGTGGATATCTCTGTGTACACCATCAATAGGAATCAAGAATGATACGTTTTGTATGAAATAAATCCATCTACGTTTTATAGAAATCCCTAGTGTGAAATGGGTGGCGTTTTTCTTTTCTTCTCTGTTCAAGTTGAAACGAACTCTTTCAAGCTTCATGAAGAAATGAAAACCTTTCTTAAAAGCCTTCACCAGGGGCTCACTGTATATGTATTTAGCAAAAACATTGCTGTTTAAATCTTCCGCCCCTCATGCCCTCATAGGGTTTGTTTAAGTCCCGCGGACTGGAGTTTTCCCATGTGTGTGTGTGTGGAATGGAGTGAGCACAGCTAAAACACTAGTCAAGTTTTGTAATTTTTTTTTTTCAAAGATAAATCAAACGAAGTTTGGTCATGGGAAAATTTAATAGAGATTCATAATAATAAATGATTGTGAGATAAATAAAAATCATTAAAAAGAAACCCAGCATTTTGTAACGTACCCATACAAACAATCACACACAAAAATCTGGAAAACTACTGGCTTCTTGCGACTGTAAAGATCTTTTTTCTTAATAAAAAAAAGTCTGCAAGGAAAAGTCTAGATCTAAGTGGACTAATACAATATATAATATGAGAAAAGCAGATCACTAACATTGAAAAACAATGCCATCTTTTATAAAATTAAAGAAAAAAAGAGATCTCAAAACATTGGGAAAAAGAATCGGAAGACAAGAAAATACACCTATTGAACATAATGTCTCCATGGTTTCATTTTACTATTCTCCTTGTAAGCACACTGTGCCCAGATCTTTTAAACTTATTATGAGCATCAAAATAAATAAAGATGCTGCTAATGAGATTCACAAATTTTTTTCTTACTCTCTCTCTCTATATATATATATTATTTTCCAGAGCTTTGGGACCCGCATAAATACCAAAATACTACAGAAAAAAATTTTCACATGAATTTTAAGGCATGCCGCTACAATGAACTGAAGGTACTATAAACAAACTAGCAATCATTGTGTTGGATTAAAAGTATAATCAGACTAGAACTTCTTTAAATCTAAAGGAAAAGATGGACGAGAGGGATAAATCAAGCCATTATAAGGGTGAATCAGACACTGCTTTAGATTTATAATTATCAGCTATATGGGCGAATTTATGCACTAAAAAAAAGAAAAGTACACAAACACGCAAGGACCTTCTTTTTTACTCTAAATAAACAATCTCAACATCTCAACCTTTTTTTTTACTCTTAATAAACAATCCCAACGGCAAAAGCTAAGAATCCAAAGAGTACATTCCTTTAACTTAAAGAGAAAAGATTTGGCCAATACGGCAGGTTTCTGGAATGTCCGATATTGTCAAAGTTGTCATAAAGATTAATTTGTCCACATAACACATCATCAAATAATATGGATTTACTCATCTTTTTTTCCTTGTTTTTCGCCCAGATAATAGGTATAAAATTACATTCAATTTTTTTATGATTATATAATTATACTTGTTTGAACTTCAATTTTTTTTTTTATAAGCTCGAAAACTTAAATATCTGAGAGGCTATTTTTACTACTAATATCAAATTATGAAACGGTAACCCTTTATCTGTCTTTGATGCATATTAAATTACACTATATTTATACAGAATTAAATGGAAAAAAAACTGTGGCATGTGACCCTGGAAAAAATATGGTTAACAATTTGATATTCTATGTGAAATGAAGGGTCGTAGATAAATCAGTTGAGGGCTGGATTTGTAAGCAAGAGGTCCGAGGTCTGATGTGTGATTCTAGGCTTTGCAGATAAAGCCTTTGAGGGAGCTACTGCCATATATGATTCTTTTAGGAATCTAGTTGACACAAATCATGTCAGATCTTTTTTGTCAACAATAAAGCTACAGATAACTGACATACGCTCGTAAGTAACGGATTTTATATCTTATTTCACAGTCCAGTGCGGTTTCCCTTTCTATCTTTCAATTTTGTTTGTTTTCTTTAAATTTATAGTGGTCTCAAAGCAAAATAGACTTTAAAACCACGTTAGCTTTGGAGGTCTATAAGTATGCTTCAAGATCTGGGTAAGTAGAAGAAGTAACAAAAATTGCTTCTTCTTGTATAGACATACTTGTCTGGTCAAACTTTAATACCAGTATACTCTGTACTATACCATACCAATGTACCAAAGTTCAATCCGAGACTGAGGTTCTGAAGGTTTTAACTTAGAGAGAACTTGGGCATATTTCATTTCCTGATCTAGCAGCCGGAAAAAAAATGTCCCACTAGGTGTGAAATCTCCAAGAATGTCCGAAAAATTCTCTGTAAGCTGCACTCCTGATACCTCCACAAAGTTTCTCATTTCTCGCATCCTTTTTTCTACAAACAGTAGGAAAAGTGATATTTCTCAAGGTAGATAGGGTGTTCTCCTGCATTTTTGCAGTCCGTTAACAAATAGCAGGAAAATAAATCCTTGGCAAATTTTTCTTCACTGTTTTGTTTGTTCCAAAGGATTCTAAAAGAAGCGGTGTCTCTTTTTTTTCCCCCTCTCTCTTGCGCTATTTGCTGACTGGTGTATCTGATCGTCCATCAGAGAAGGAATCGTTTTCAGATGCGGAGAGGGAGCTGGTGGTGCGAATGCTTTCCAGGTCATCCCGAAAATAAGGGTGGTTTAGGGCAGCCCTCGCAATAATCCTCCGATCAGGGTTGAACACAAGTAATTTCTGTAAGAATCAGATAGCCGAGAATAAACCAAAATTCAGTAATTTTTGAAAAATGTTGGAAAAAATTGAAATACATTTTATGCAAAGGTAAGTTAAATTGTATGAAGAAAAAAAAAAGAGAGAGAGAAACAGACAGACAGCTAGGAATTCATGTGGTCTGAATAAGACACTAACCCAATTTCATACAGTTAACTAAACAAAATTAGAGATTAATTTCTGTAAGTTGGCATCCTAACCAATTTTTACCAGAAAAAAAAGGAAACATTTTGTGCCAAAATGCAAGTGATAAATCATTGTTAAGGTGAAAACAAGACCTATCTACCCAATAACCAAACCTTTAGATTAAAAATGGCCTGACAAGTTTTTGCTTTTTGTGTCTAATTTGAAGCAGAAATAAGAAAATAAATTTGTTTTAATTCATTATCCTAAAAGTAACAAAAATATCATATGCATCTATCGTAACACAAAGACTAATATAGACCTTGATATTTACCTCTAACAGGCGCATATACATAGACCCTGATATTTACCTCTAACACTAACAGGCGCATAGACATATATACTTTGATATTTACCTCTAACAGGCGCATATACATATAGACCAAAATATTTACCTCTAACAGGCGCATATACATATAGACCTTGATATTTACCTCTAACAGGCGCATATACATATAGACCTTGATATTTACCTCTAACAGGCGCATATATAGACCCTGATATTTACCTCCAACAGGCGCATATACATATAGACCTTGATATTTACCTCTAACAGGCGCATATACATATAGACCTTGATATTTACCTCTAACAGGCGCATATACATATAGACCTTGATATTTACCTCCAACAGGCGCATATACATATAGACCTTGATATTTACCTGTAACAGGCGCATAGACATATAGACCTTGATATTTACCTCTAACAGGTGCATATACATAGACCCTGATATTTACCTCTAACAGGCGCATAGACATATAGACTTTGATATTTACCTCTAACAGGCGCATAGACATATAGACCTTGATATTTACCTCTAACAGTTGCATATACATATAGACCTTGAAATTTACCTCTAACAGGCGCATACATATAGACCCTGATATTTACCTCTAACAGGTGCATATACATATAGACCTTGATATTTACCTCTAAGAGGCGCATAGACATATAGACCCTGATATTTACCTCTAACAGGTGCATATACATATAGACCTTGATATTTACCTCTAAGAGGCACATAGACATATAGACCCTGATATTTACCTCTAACAGGCGCATATACATATAGACCTTGATATTTACCTCTAACAAGCGTATAGACAGATCCTGATATTTACCTCTAACAGGTCTCGCGCCTGGTTGTCCAGCTCGGGCACAAAGTGGTCGATGGGTGGAGGGCGGGTGTTGCGGAACGAGTTCCAGAGCAGGACGGCGCTTTCTGGCCACTCGGACAGGTCAGGCAGTCCAATCACACTAGGGGGGGAGGGGAGGGGGGGATCAAGCAGAGGTTCATCACAATCAGTTACATCACAGATAATATATGCAAGCATGTTCAGTTGTACCGTACGGTACATTATAATTATTAAAATTTATTTTAAGCCTAAATAAAGCTTTAAGACAAGTCCATTTTAGTTTTGAGAAAAGAAAATTGAATGAAAATCAATGTAAATCTATATTGTGAGACAGGAAATTCCTGCATTAAGATTGAAACCGGTGGCTTTTGACTCGCAGATGATCTTCCCTCAACTGGATCTTTTTTTTTTTTTTTACTGAACCTTTTCACTTAGAGATTCATTAAAATTTATTTAATTTTATATATCTCCACTCAGCATCTAGACAGGTTTTTTTTTTAAACTAGGACTGCAACATTCCTGTTGCCCTTTTTTTATTATCTAATAAAGGTAAAAAAAATGAAAACATAAGTCACTTCGTAACACAAGGACTAATATAGACCTTGATATTTACCTCTAACAAGCGTATAGACAGATCCTGATATTTACCTCTAACAGGTCTCGCGCCTGGTTGTCCAGCTCGGGCACAAAGTGGTCGATGGGTGGAGGGCGGGTGTTGCGGAACGAGTTCCAGAGCAGGACGGCGCTTTCTGGCCACTCGGACAGGTCAGGCAGTCCAATCACACTAGGGGGGGAGGGGAGGGGGGGGTGAATCAGAGCTTCATCAATCAGTTACATCACAGATCATATATGCAAGCATGTTCAGGTGTACAGTACGGTACATTATAATTATTAAAATTTCATTTTAAGCTTAAATAAAGCTTTAAGACAAGTCCATTTAAGTTTTGAGAAAAGAAAATTGAATGAAAATCAATGTAAATCTATATTGTGAGACAGGAAACTCCTAAATGGTGCATTAAGTTAAGTTAAGATTGAAACCGGTGGCTTTTGACTCGCAGCTGATCTTCCCTCAACTGGATCATTATTTTTTTACTGAACCTTTTCGCTTAGAGCAGTATAGCATATTAATTCACAAAACATAACCCTTTCACAGATCTTTAGTTTACTGAACTCAGACCTACCAACTTTATTTTAAAACTGAAAATCATACATTTTCGATAAATAAGCATCACTGCTTACTGTTAAAGCGCGAAAAACTAAAAAATATACAACATGATAAGACGTAATAAGAAAGAGATTGCTACACTGTAGTCTACTCACTCAAATATTTTTTTCAGCTGGTCGCCCTCAGAGTTCCCCTTGAACAGAGGCCGCCTGATGAACAGCTCGGCAAAGATGCAGCCGCAGCTCCAGGTGTCCACGGCGGTGGCGTACTTCCCTGTGAGGAGAACCTCGGGCGCTCGGTACCACAGCGTCACAACCTGGCCAGTGAGAGAACATGTTGAGCATGGGGGTGCGGTGGTCCAGGGGTAGAACATCAGCTTCCGACGCAAAAGGTCCCGAGGTCGAATTCTGGCTGTTGCGTTCCCTACTGGTTGGGTCGGTGTCAGTATAATGTGACCGGCTGGATAGAAGTCATGGTATCCCCGCCCTGTCTCGTGTGTGGCAGCACATAAAATTGTCAGACGTCCGTCTTGAGGCCCGTCCACAATATAGTCTATATAGTGCTGCTGTTGGACGTTAAACCAACCCAAACAACAAACCAACCGAGAGAGCATGTTGAGTTGAGTTGGTTTCACGTCCAACAGCAGCACTATATAGGCTATATTGTGGACTGACTCCAAGACTAACGTCCGACACTTTTATGCACTGCCATGTACACATGAGACAGGGCAGGGGTACCATGGCTCCTGTCTCAGCCAGTCACATTATACTGATACTAACCCAACCAGTTAGGGGTCAACAAAATCGGGTTCTGCCGATCATAGGATTCAAACCGCAGACCTACCGATCTAGAGACCAGTGTTCCATTACTCGAGCCAGTTAAATCCCAAATGAGAGAGCAAGTGTGAGGCATTCAAGCTGAATTAAATCATAAAAAAGTCAGGGATTTCTTCTTTTTTTCCTAAGTTATAGTATTAGAAAAAAAAGTAGATTGAAATGGATTGTGATCGATCATGGTCTATGTACATATATCTTACATATATATATATATATGTATATTTCTTCAAAATGACTATTCATATGGACTCTTCTACCTTTCCTTTTTTCTGCTTACAGAACAGATTTTAGTGATATTTTCCTGATGAGACAAAGCTAATTCAAAGAAGAAGAAAAAGGTAAAGAAAGAAAGAGCCTCTTGCCAATTGTCAGCTTCATTGGAAAAAATCAGTAAAAAACAAAGTTTGAAACTGAAAAATAAAACTATTAAAAATACATTAAAAAAGAGGGGAAAGAAAGAGCCAGTTGCCAATGGTCAACTTCATTGGAAATTAATCAGAAAAAACAAAGTTTATAAAAAAAAAATTTAAAAAAAACTCATGTAAAAATGCATTTAAAAAGGGGGTAGAGAAAGATAAGAATAAGCCTGTTACCACAGTGGTGAACTTCATTGGAAAAAATCAATAAAAAACAAAGTTTGAAATTTTTAAAAAAAACCTCTAAAAAAACACATTAAAAAGGGGGGAAAGAAGTATAAGAAAAAGCCTGCTACCTATGGTCAGTTTCATTGAAAAAAAATCAGTAAAATACAAAGTTTGAAACTGAAAAATAAAAATATTAAAAATACATTAGAAAAGAGGGGAAAGAAAGAGCCAGTTGCCAATAGTCAGCTTCATCGGAAAAAAATTAGTAAAAACAAAAATTGAAAAAAAAAGGGGGGTAGAGAAGGATGAGAAAATATTTGTTACCACAGTGGTGAGCTTCATGTCCGAGGCGTAGATGCGCGCCAGGCCAAAGTCGGCCAGCTTCAGAACGCCCGAGCGCGTCACCAGGATGTTCTGGGGCTTGAGGTCACGGTGCACGATGCGGTTGGCGTGCAGGAAGTCCAGGCCGTGTAGCATCTGGAGCATCAGGTCCTGGGGGTACACACACACACACAGAGATATGGGGATCACATAGATTTGTATAACTTCCCCTAGATTACTTAGTTACGTAACAGTGTGGCAGAACTTGAATGTTACTGGGGAGAGGAAAGTGGGGGCAGGACGAAGCGCACAGAGATTTCTATTAATAGAAATCAAGCTGCTACCTAGTGGGCCTATGCCTATAGTGTTACAAAACAATGTTACATGATGAGCACATCCCTGTATGTAATCAACCAGAGCTTAAATGATGGTGGTGGTAGCGGTGGACGTGGCGGCAGTGGCCGTGCTGGTGGTGGCGGCGGCGGTGTTGATGATGATGATGATGATGATGATGATGATGATGATGATGATAATACAGTAAAAAGATCACATCAAGTACACTGTGTGTAGTGTGTACATAAAAATGTTTGGGCGTGTACATAGGTCCTGGGGGTACACACAGAGAGATGGGGATCACATCAAGTACACTGAGTGTATTGTGTACTGTACATGAAAATAATGTTTGGGCCTGTACATAGGTCCTGGGGGTACACACACGGAGATGGGGATCACACCAAATACACTTTATGTAGTGTGTACATGAAAACAATGTTTGTGCTGTACATGTATATGCCATGGGGGTACAGAGAGAGAGAGAGACAGATGGGGATCACATTAAATACACTGTATACAGTGTGTAGTGTGTACATGAAAATAATGTTTGTGCGTGTATAAAGGTCCTAGGGGTACACACACACAGAGATGGAGATCACACCAAACACACTGTGTGTAGTGTGTACATGAAAATAATGTTTGTGCGTGTATAAAGGTCCTGGGGGTACACACAGAGAGATGGGGATCACATTGAGTACACTGAGTGTAGTGTGTACTGTACATGAATATAATGTTTGGGTGTGTACATAGGTCCTGGGGGTACACATACACACAGAGATGGGGATCACATCAAATACACTGTCTGTAGTGTATACATAAAAATAATGTCTGTGCCTGTACATATGTCGGGGGAGGGGGGGGGGGGGGGGGGGGACAAATATCAAAAGACGTTAGTTGTTGTTCCTGTTGGGGGATAGACACAAAGAGATTGGAATCTCATAAAGTACACTGTATGTAGTGTGTACATAAAAATAATGATTGTGCGTGTACCTAGGTCCTGGGGGTACACACACACACACACACAGATGGGGGTCACATCAAATGCACTGTGTGTAGTGTGTACAGAAAAATAATGTTTGTGCTGTACATGTATAGGTCCTTGGGGTACACACAGAGAGATGGGGGATCACATCAAATACACTGTCTGTAGTGTGAACATGAAAACAATGTTTGTGTATGTACTCGTACAAGCTTATTATTTATTGTGGTTGTAGTCTC
Organism: Elysia chlorotica; assembly: GCA_003991915.1. Taxonomy (NCBI): domain Eukaryota; kingdom Metazoa; phylum Mollusca; class Gastropoda; family Plakobranchidae; genus Elysia; species Elysia chlorotica. Next base: position 108,345 of record RQTK01000913.1, read on the forward strand.
GACGTTCAACCTCAACCTAGATTTATACCCAATCTTTATTTCCTACTTTTTAACGTGTCGTTCGCTGTCAAGGGGGATCCATACTGCAACTAAATCCAAGACTCACGTCTGACAATTTACATGCCGCCATACACCAGACAGAGCGAGTCACATAATACTGAAACTGACTCAACCAATCATGGGCGAAATGGGCAAAATTCGACAAAAAATAAATGTGCCCCATCGTAGGCTTTACAAATTGCGCCAGTTTGTCTCCCTATAGTATACCCACTTGTACTTTTACCATCGACTTCTATAATGTCGGTCTGACTGGAAACCCGAATCGCTCAACCTTAAGAGCGCAAAAAAGTAGGACGGCAAAAGTGTCTAACAATCTGGACGATCAGTCATGTAGAAGTCGATGACGATATAATAACTGTTGGTAGTTAGCTGAGAACAAAGGGTGATTTATCATTTAGGCATTGTTCATAAGGATAAAATAAATGCCGGTCACAGTTGATGCTGGTGGCTCTGTCTACTTATTGGATGCCATTCATTCAAAATATCATTAAGAAACTAGATCAATACTGTCTGTCCGTCTGTCTCTCTCCCCCCCCCCCCTTTTCCCATCCCTCCCATCCTCTCTTCTATCTGATAAACACAAACCATTCGCCACAGGCCAAAGTGAAACAAAGTGAATGTGCCCACTTTATACGCATGCCGTAGCTAGCTGAGTGTGAAGAAGTCTCGGGTGATTCATTCTAACGACAATGCTGGAAGGTAACAGGCATGTCATAGATAACACTGCACACAGGATAGCAGTACTCATAAAGATATGTTTTAAGTATATAAGTCTAAAAGAATCTGTCACCACTTCATGACGCACTGGGCCAAGTTCACGCCATCCAATACTCGAAGACGTCCTTGACCCCGTTACCAAATATAGCTTTGAAAGCGCCAGTATGCAACAAGACCTCACAGTGCGCACAAAAGACGTAAGCTTCACCCTCCATTGAAGAAACCAACTGGGACTAGAGGCGCAAAACCAATCACTAGATATCGATCGTTAAACATAGGCCTGCATGAGGGTCCGGCGACACAGGCGGGGTTTTATCGCCGCCTTAGCCAAATCAAACCTTTGATAGTAAGAGGGGGATCCATATCACTGGCCCGCTATATCTTTGTCGGGAGGCTAGCACTGCAAGCACTATTACTACAGTACAGTGTATTGGTTTGATTCAAGATAACTTTCAATTACGTCAACGCCAAGGTCATAGGGAAAGCCGCGTTGATCATTCAAGTTCTGGTGCCAATAAGATTATAAACTGTGGGGTTCTTTGTTTGTTTGTTGCTGTTGTTTTTTGTTTTGTTTTTGTTGAGTGTTGTTTTTTTTTTTTTTTTTTGGGGGGGGGGGGGGGGGGGGTGTTTGTTTGTTTTGATCTTTTTTGTTGTTGTTTTTATTTGGAGGTGAGGGATGATCGGGCTTTTTTCTGAAATATACCATTGTCGTGGTTGTGCCTATCTCGGTACCCTCAGTTATGATTCAAGCTCTACCTTTACAACCCTATTTTTTCCAATCCATAGAGAGAGGGGGGAGAGAGAGAGAGAGAGAGAGAGAGAGAGAGAGAGAGAGAGAGAGAGGGAGAGAGAGAGAGAGAG
>RQTK01000913.1:111026-146088 GCA_003991915.1 Elysia chlorotica
CTCTCTCTCTCTCCCTCTCTCGCTCTCTCTCTCGCTCTCTCTCTCTCTCTTTTTTTTTCTCTTCCTCTCTCTCTCGCTCTCTCTCTCTCTCTCTCTCTCTCTCTCTCTCCTTCTTTCTTCTTCTCTCTCTCTCTCTCTCTTTTTTTTGTGTGTGATATTTAGTAGTACTAGAGTAGAGTTGACTTGGTTGCTTAATGTCCACACTATACAGGCTACATTGCGTATGTGAGTAGTACTATAATTAGTAAAAGTAGCCGCCCAAGTGCTCTCCTGGTTCAAATAAAGGTGTTTGAGGATTCTCCCCATCTATTTCAAATTGAAGAAAAAAAAATACTCGAGGAGCCTTGCTTTGTTTTTTTTTTTTTTTTTTTGTTTTTTTTTGTTTTGTTTTTTTTTTTTGTTTTTTTTTTTTTTTTGGGGGGGGGTTGTAATAATCGTGGTCGTGATGATAATGCCCAATATAGCAACACTTACAAAAGCAACCGATACAACAGCAAAAATGATAACCATTCTATAATTTTTTTTCACTCACTTGTAATGAAAACACGTACATGTGTGTATGTTTCGCCATAATCTATACATTATCTTTTTTTAAACAAAGAGGAGAAAAGACAAAATAATTCAATAAACCTTTTTTTTTTCATTAAAAATTAAAAAAGCGCTTTTTCTCAGCCTTCTTAACTTATAAATATAACTTTACATATAATAAAACTGTCGCTCCATGGGCCCTTAACGTCAAAGTTGCACATTAAAGACAAGTTGAGCGGACGTCACAAGAACAAATGAGCGGATAAATTCACGCCTTTTTCCCAGCTCGCGGTAACACTGACAGCCGATGGGACCGTGGTTTGTCACTTTATCACGTTATCCAGCGATGGCATTTATGTCGATGAACTTTGAAGGGGGAAGTTCAGGCATACATTTTACGTTTAAATTTGAATTATATTTTACAGTTTCATCCTCAATACGTTGTTCAGACACTATTCCATATAGGGGAGTATATATATATAAAATAAAGAGAGAGAGAGAGAGAGAGAGAGAGAGAGAGAGAGAGAGAGAGAGAGAAGGATTTGTTTTCTTGCTTAACGTCCAACGTAAGTGCTATATAAGCTCTATTGTGGCAGGGTCCCAAGACTTACGTCTGACGATCGTGCGTACTGCCATACAGAGACAATATTATTAAGATTCCATGACTTCTCTCTCAGCCGGACACATTATACATGTACTGACACAGACCCAACCAGTAGGGGGCGAAATTGGACAAAAAAATGGTTTTCGCCCGTGGGTTTCGAACCAGTGACTTTGAAATTGGGAGAGCGATGCTCTATCATTTGCCCCCACCCGTTTCTGTGAAGAACTCATCAAGTCTTGGCGTCCCGCCGCCACATTCCAGCGCTCAGCAGAAGACGTCATTCTCTTTGAGCAGGTATATATGGTCTATATTTTTATCAATTAACGATATCGAATGCCGGCCTACGACGGACTTCCAGCTGATAAAAGATAAGAGAGCAGGGCGGAAAAGAGAGGGGTGCGGATGGAGAGAGAAGGGGGAGAGAGAGAGAGGGAGAGAGAGAGGAGGAGAGAAAGAGAGAGAGAGAGAGAGAGAGAGAGAGAGAGAGAGAGAGAGAGAGAGAGAGAGAGAGAGAGAGAGAGAGAGAGAAAGAGAGGGGGGTGCAATCTGGTGCAGTTTAGACCGAAGGCTAAAAGTTATTCCTTACACTTGAGCCAGTCAGCAGAATCGTACAACTTCGTTAGAGAAGTTCACCAAAGCACGTGACCCCCGATGTGACGTTCGTGCGAATGCTCAGTTGTGCAAGTACATGTAGGTGTTAAAGCCCTATTTTACGTTCAGATATTAGTCAAACTGTGTCCTTGGCGTGTACAACTGGTATGCGTGCCGTATGCATTCGAACGACATATCTGGGCGTGTCATAAGGAGATCAGAGCATTTGTCGTATGCATGAGTACGATCTAACAACGACGGGAAAAAATCAAGCTTTGTCTTAACTCTTATAATTTTCGTCAGACAAGCCCGCCCGTAGCAAGTCACTAAGACAGAGCATTCAAAAGTTTTTACAACTAAAAAAAAACAACAACCAAAAAACGTCATCTTAGTGACTAGTAAATGTCAAATTCAGAATCAGCGTCCTTAAATTGGCATGATTATATGTGCGCTTATGCTTCTTAAGCAGTTGTATTTAAATTTATTTATGTTTTTTTTATCCCTAGATGAAGACCAAGGCGATAACAAAGGACTAGGCTGAGGCTTCTACGTGATCATACTAACTTGACGTAGCCACAGACTACTATTAATAGACATAGCGGTGGATGTAGCAAACTTTGCTCACGACCGTATCGTAGCGTGTAACAGTTGGACTTGTGGTTTCCTTAGCCTGCCTTCATAGAGGCGACCGATTTATGTCACCGAAAATCTAGGCGCCGTAAGTTATCGGAGCCAATGTAATTTGTGCATTTTTGTAGACGTCTTAGTCTCTGCACCGAAAAGAACTGTAGGCGACAGAAAATTTTGTAGGGATGAAATTTTCATTCCTATTCGCCGATTTCAGTTGGCTCGTGGCCGGTCTTCGCCTCGTCTCTGAGTGAGTGAACTCACAATGTCTGGACTGGTCAAATTTTCACTGACCACTTTCTCATTGAGGAAGTATCGTAGAAAAATGATTTAATATTTTTTTAATCAGCGATACAAATTCAAGGAGTCCGACGAGCAGAATTTTAGTTTGTGCAGTGCATGTATTTTTGAAAAGTGCACAATTTTTGTTCGTTTCTTGGTGGGCCTGTGTGAAATTGAGGAGTGTCCTGTAATCTTGCTAGGGTCTGCATGTTCATTTCTTGAATGTGTGCATGTGCTTGTACAGAATCGGTGGTTTCTTGTTTGTTTGTTGTTCTTTTTGTTTGTTTGTTTTATTTATTGGGGATCAAACACCACAGAAAATGCGCGGCTCTATGTACAGCCATTGGTATCTTCGCCGAAATAATTATGCTGGGTGCTCTCTGCAGAGGCCCTTATACATGGCATACACGAATATTACTGATCACGTAATCGAGTCTTTTAGCCAGAGGTTTTCTGATCGCTAATTGGCTCCGTCAGTCTTTGATAGAGCTGTGATTGGACGCCATGGCAGATTACTTTACATTATCGTCTTCATTTTGTTATGGGCTCCTTTATCGCATGACAGCTAGTGGTCTTCGGGTGATGAAGGAGTATAACGAGAGTGGGCGAGCGAAATTCGGTGTTTTAGTTGGGCTGCTTACCGCCCAACGTCAGCATACGGACACCGACACAACTACCCGTGGGCAGTCCGAGATTGATTCGAACCCGAGACCTCCAGTATTTTCAGGCCCGGCGTCATCACGCTCCTAAGTTCAATCTTCTGCTAGAGTGAGTGCCCTTAAGTGTGGTGACGAGAAGCTGTCGTCTCGTTATAAAAATGATTCTTCGTAAAAATCCAAATGGATTAAAAACTGTAACGATTTATTTTCCTCGCCGGGTGCTTTACAACAACAAAATAATAAGGTACAAATATTCCACATATACTAAGTTATAGCATCTAGACATTGCAGTGTTCAGTAACTTCTCTATATATACACGGTTTGGTAACACTTACGACAACAACAACAACCACAACAACGACAAACATACAGCTAAGTTGAGGAATCATTTACGCAACCAACGTAAAGTGGCTACAGTGACGCCATAGTGTTGGTTTGTTGTTTATTCTAGTCTCAACGACAAAAAACACTGTTTCTTGACAACCAAAAATGGGTTGTAGTCAAAAAAAGAAGCAAATACTAATATTGACCATTTGTTTCTTTTTTTTTCAATTACAAGGTTATGTGAAATGCGTATGATCGAGCGCATTTCTCAGCTAATGTTTACTGAGGGTTTAAACTTCTCAACACATAACTACGCACAATGCGCGTAAATCACCGGAACTGCTCTATAAATTCCTCTCTACCTGCGTAAAACCACAGTCCATAAAATATCTCACTTGGAAGCAAGCGACCACGGCTTAGGAGATTGAACTCGTAAAGAAAATAAAATAACCATGAAGGTCTACATGCTTGTGGTTCGAGAGGGTTCTCTTGTTCGGGGTTTCCCAAACGTCAGCCACCGTCTCGGTGACGTAAGCAGATCTAGAACCGCCAATCTTACCAAAGGAAATATTTCTGCTCAATAATAGTTTTATTTTCTTAATTTTCCGTTGGGTAGAGCGTTCGTCTCCCATTCGGGAGGTCCCTGGTGCGATACCAACAATAGGAAAAATATTGTTGTCCCATTTCGTCCCCTACTGATTTGGTTCGGTGTCAGTATAACATTACCTGCTGAGACAAGAGTACAGGTCTCTCCGACTTGTCTATGTGTGGCAGCAGGTAAAGTCAGACATTAAGTTTACACAATATAACATATACATTGTCGACATTGGACGTTCACCACTTCAACAACAACTCGCGTTGTTTCTGTGTGGATGTAGGTAAAAGTACCAGACTTTTTCTTGGGATTCGTCCACGATATAGCCTTTCTGCTAACAATGGACGTTAACCAACTCAACAACAACCCGCGCTGTCTCTGTTTTACCGCGGGTAAGATTGTCAGACATTAGTTTTGGGCCCCCCCAGGGTATAACCTATTTTATTTATATTTATCGCTGACGTTTGGCGTTAAGAAACAAACGTACTCAGTTGCACCTTTTTGTCTGAACATATCTCACTGTGATAATAAAAATAATAATAATTATAATAATAATTATTATTATTATTATTATTATTATTATATAGCGCATAACCACCACCGTAAGGCTGTTCTCCGAGTAACTGTAAACCAAGCAAAGTCAACTCTTGCTTTAACTTACTTAAAGACACCACTATTTTTTCAGTTCCAAAGGTTTGACTTTATCGGGATTCCGATTATCTCTCGCAGCCGTCAAAATTGGGCGGGTATGTGCGGCATGCGTGGTCTAACCTAATATGGAAGTAAATCTGTCGGCTCGGGGAGCTATATAGCTTAGTCGGTAGAGCTCTTGACACACGAGCACGAGGTCCGAGGTTCGAAGCTTGACTAGAGCCGCGGTGTGGGATTCTTAGGTAAAGTGAGGAATGCAACTTCAAATTGCTGAGAGATTTCTTAGATTACTCAGTCGCCCTAAAACATGCATGACTGGACTATGGTTCGAATCACATATTGATGGAAAATCCTAAGGATACTGCCAACACCACCACCACAATCCACCTTTAAAAAATAATGTTTTTAAAGGCTATCTTCCAGTAAACGATATTAAGAGGGACTAAGGAGTTGTATTGTTGACTGGTTGGGTTGGCAGCTCGGGTAGGCGAGTTGCTTTCGTAGGGCTCTATACTACCGATCGGTGTTTACTTAGGCTGATCGATTTCCGTGTTCCAGTAAAGTGAGGAATGCAACTTCAAATTGCTGAGAGATTTCTTAGATTACTCAGTCGCCCTAAAACATGCATGACTGGACTATGGTTCGAATCACATATTGATGGAAAATCCTAAGGATACTGCCAACACCACCACCACAATCCACCTTTAAAAAATAATGTTTTTAAAGGCTATCTTCCAGTAAACGATATTAAGAGGGACTAAGGAGTTGTATTGTTAATAAAACAGTATCACTATAACGTTGTGTTCTCATAATTTAGTATTTGATTGCAAGGTTATTGAAAGTGAATAGAGGCTGTGCGGGGGGAGAGAGAGAGAGAGAGAGAGAGAGAGAGAGAGAGAGAGAGAGAGAGGGGGGGGGGGACATAAATACTTGGTTTGTTATTAAATATTTGTATACAATTATCGAGAGTCATTTCTCTGGATGACCCTATGTTATTACACGCAATGCTGGGTTGTTTTTTTCCTATACCTGAAGCCTGCCCAAACAGTGTTTCTTTTCGATATGTAATTTATTGACTGAAAAAAAAGTTTCAAGTCTAATTTTAATTCCGCCGTTTGCTTTTGCAGCGCCACGCTCTATAAACATGCGTCATCAGACATGCCTGTAGAACAATATATACATTATACAATATCGGCAGCTTTGGGGATATCCTGCAGGGTTCCAAAGCACGGATGCCAACTGGATCATTATTTTTTTTTTACTGAACTTATGGGGTAAAGCATTTAGCATATTTGGCATAACTTTGCTGAAGTCTTACTAACCTGCCAACTTTTTTTTTACTGAAAATCCGCAAATACAAGGAAATTTGCATCACACAAGATGAGGACTAAAACATTAGCATAATGTATGTTATTTATGGGTTTGAGTTTGAGTTGGTTATTGAGCGTCCCCTGTCATCACTATTCGTGTATGTACCCTCTAGATATGTGGTTGTCGACGGGTGCCAACACTAACTCCAGACAATTTTACGTGCAGCGACACAGAGACAGAGCGGGGATACAACGAGTATTGTTTTGAACGCCCACATTGACCAGGGTTTTAAAAAAAATATATTTCTCTCAACTTTTTCGGCAGCGCTAGATCACCATGATATTCAGAAAGCAAATTTTGATAGACCCACCAGCCTCCATAATTATTCTCTCTTTCCCAATTCCAACGTTACTCTGCGAAATAGGTACATGTAATGGATCGCTCGTTTTTACACTAAATACAAATGTTTGCTTCTTTGGTTGAATAGGGCCGTATTTAAGGAAGCCCCTGGTAAGGGATATATACCCCTCATATTACAGGCTTTACGGTCCACACGTCGATAACGGATAACATATCACGCCATTGACCATATATTTTTCTGGTTGCAAATTGGCTGCACGAGTCTAAAATAGTACTATAATTATACAGTATCTTCCTAAAATCGGCAATCGAGAGAAAGTATCGCATTTTTAACCGCTTGTCGGAAATAGTGGGGGTGATTTCCGGCAATGCCGACGTTGTAGTCGAGCAAGTGAGAACTTCATAACTGATTCACTGACTGATATAATCTGCCCGCTAGAGAATAAAGGCTGCGTTTGCTTTTGTTTTCCGTTGTGTTCTTTTTTCTTTGTGTTATTCCGCTTCTTTACGTCCAAAACAAATTTTATCGATCGTGGGTTTTGCACTGGGGATCTCCCAATGGTAACTGGGAAAACAACGCTCTACTGTTACTGTTAGCTTTACCTGATACGCCAATTCGTTCCCCGGGAGCATCATCTACATGTAGTGCAGTAGATCTACCCGAAAGCGACATTCTATAGAAAATATCATCATAACTATGAACAACGCCTGTTGGAAATGGTCACGGGTGGTTTTCAGCAACCAAACTCTATAGGCATAGCGGGCAAATTTTAAAAGAAATACTAACTCCTGACAGTCTTAAGTGCTGCCACACAGAGACAGTTCGGGGATAGTATGATACTGATCAAATCAGTACGGGACGAAATGAGTCCAAAAAATTTTTGATCCTTCGTGGGTTTTGAACCTAGGACCTCCCATATGGAGACCCACGCGTTACCTTTTGCGCCAGTTCGCCCACGAGGAGCATCATGCAATAACTACAGTAGACGGTGTAGACCTACTTCAAGACTGCAGTAGACCTACTAAAAGCGGCAAACTAGAAAAAATTGTCTCTTACAACCGCCGCTTGTCGGACATTGTCACGAGTGGTTTCAGGCAATACTGACAATGTGGTCAAGCGTGTGAGAACCCATAACTGATTGACTGATTTATATAATCTGCCCACTAGTGACAAGAGTCTGGTTTATTGGCTTTACTATCGCGAGCAGATTACAAAATAGTCAGACTAACGCCTGACAATATGGCTGAGCGTGTAAAAACCCATAACTGATTGATATAATCTGCCCACTAGTGACAAGAGTCTATTTTATTGGTGACAAGAGTCTGGTTTATTGGTTTACCGTTACGCCCATAGTCAGAAAACGAGACTATCGCGAGAGCAGTACAAAAGTAAGACTAACGCCTGACAATATGGCTGAGCGTGTAAAAACCCATAACTGATTGATATGATCTGCCCACTAGTGACAAGAGTCTGGTTTATTGGCTTAACCATTACGTCCATAGTCAGGAAACAGACTCTATCGCGAGCGGATTACAAAAGTAAGACTAACGCCTGACAATAGCTGCCACACAAAGACAGTACGGGGATGCCGGCAGTACATGCTTCTGTTCCCGCCGTTTCCAGCACAGACTATACAATCTACACGACGAGACGATCACGGGTGAGACAATCACGCCATTTAGTCATATGGTTTTCTGATCACTCATCATTGACTCCGTAAGTCTAGGATAGAGCTGTGATAGGCCGCATGTGCAGATTCGGTAACCTATGCACCCATCGCAGGGCCTATATTTTGCTCACCCTTGAGAGGGGGGGGGGGGGATCACTTTCAAAAAAAGGCGACACACTCTGGAATTAAAGTGAGGTCGCCCCGAATTGTTCAAGTGTGTTCTACTGTCAAGCCACCTGGAGCCGTAAGTACATCGCTGTGGTAAGCTTATGACTCATCCTAAGATATATGCAATAAGAAGGCTTAGGATGATTAGTAAGCTACTGTATTTACAACCCATGATCATTCCTGACTAGAGAATGGTTTGACAGAACAAAATTTATCTGCTTGAGACAAACTCACTACCTCTGGGATTTATGTTACATGCTGCAGCACGGAGAGTGCGGAAATATCATGACTCCTGTCTCAGCCGGTCACAATATACTGACACCGACCCGGTAGAGGACACAATTGGAGAAATAAATTTGTTTATAGATCGTGATTTTCAACCTGCAACCTCCAAATTTGGAGTAACAGTGTGACTGTCACTCCCTCTCCTCCGGAGGAACATTGCGGTTGGTTTGTTTGTTTGATTTGTTGTTTAACATCCAATGTGCGCAATATATAGACTATGCTGTAGGTAGGCCCCAAGACTGACGTATCAAAATTTTATGTGCTGCCACACACGAGACAGGGCGGGGAGACCTGGACTATTGTCTCAACGGGTCACATTATACTGACACCAATCCAACCAGTGGGGAATGATATCGGACAAACTAAGTTTTGACCCAAGATGGGATTCGAACTGCAAACCTCCCTATCTGGAGACCAACGCTCTACCAGTTGAGTTCAGCCAGTTCAACCCCCAAAGCATTGCCGAGGTTAATCTTTGCATTATATTAACAATCTGATACAGATAACGGTGGGTAAAAGGTCTTTAGGTACCCACAGGACTCACACAAAGACAAAGCCATGGCGTCAAGGGATATCAAGAAGCTAAGTGGCTGAGAATGGGAAAAACTAAGTGGTGTGTACAGGTCTAAGACAAACATAGCCTAAAATAGATACAGGGGCAAGCACTTTAGATCTTAAATTCTTTATGTCACAATAAAATTAAGACATAGACAAAAGACAACCTCAGGCAGACTAGAGGGCCTTTTAGAAATGTAATCTATCCATCAACTTTGACCACACACACTCTAAGTCGACATCTGAAAGAAAAAATCATTGACTTCGTCCTGTTTTGCTCCCCTTTACTGGTAAAATAAATGATCTTGCTTAAAGTCAAAAGTCAACACACTATGTAACAGATTTACTGGTGAGGTGGTAATCTGTTAGGCTCTGTTTGTCTAGGGGTATTAAAAGTATTCACAGCCAATCACACGACTCGTCAAACTAAGTTTCGACCCAACGTGGGATTCGAACTGCGGAAACTCCCAATCTGGAGACCAACGCTCTACCAGTTGAGTTCAGCCAGTTCAACCCCCAAAGCATTGCCGAGGTCAATCTTTGCATTAAATTAACAATCTGATACAGATAATGGTGGGTAAAAAGTCTTTAGGTACCCACAGGGCTCCCACAAAACACAAAGACAAAGCATGGCATCAAGGGATATCAAGAAGCTAAGTGGCCGAGAATGAGAAAAACGAAGTGGTGTGTACAGGTCTAAGACAAACATAGCCAAAAATAGATACAGGGGCAAGCACTTTAGATCTTTATGTCACAATAAAATTATGACATAGACAAAAGACAACCTCAGGCAGACTAGAAGGCCTTTTAGAAACGTAATCTACCCATCATCTTTGACCACACACAAAAAAACCACAAAAAAAAACCACTCTAAGTCGACATCTGAAAGAAAAAATCATTGACTTTGTCCTGTTTTGCTTCCTTTTACTGGTAAAATCAATGATCTTGCTTAAAGTCAAAAGTCAACACATCATTATGTTCAAAAGTGATTGGTCAGTTCACCACTCCGAATGTTGAAGGTAAACACTGCATTTCACAGTTTTAGTGTACAGATGGGTCATTTTTTCATGGTCAGATTACAAGATAGTGTTCACTTGCTTACGAATATGGCAAAACCTTGATCAACGTTACAGCCTATACTAGTAAGTTATCAAAATTGTCATAGAAAATAACTTACAGTAACAGCAAATCTAACTGACTATTAACTCTTTGAAGGCTGACCAAATTCTGCTAGATCTCAATGAGACATCCTTCACCAATCTTTCTTTTGTTCCTACCTTGTCCTTACATTTAAACAATAAAGATTATAAAGCATAACCAGTTGACAAGCCTGTACTGAATTCCGACCTGAAACTTTCATTAAAAAAAACCTTAAATTTTCTGAGTTGAGCTGAGTTAGTTTTAACGTCCAACATCAGCACTACATAGGCTATATTGTGGACGAGCCCCAAGACGGACGTCTGACAATTTTATGTGCTGCCACACACGAGACAGGGCGGGGATACCATGACTCCTGTCTCAGCCGGTCAAATTATACTGACACCGACCCAACCAGTAGGGAACGCAACCGCCAGGATTCGAACTCGGGACCTTTTGCAACGGAAGCCGATGCTCTACCCCTGGACCACCGCATATACATTTTTAAATGTTAAACAAGACTCCACTGACGTATCATTCTGTACTCACTCGGATCCTGTCAGGCCCCAAACCAGGAGGTGGGCATCGCTCCAGGTATGTGTTCAAGTCTTGGTCTATAAACTCAAACACTAGAGACAGGCAGATATCCCGGTCCGAGATGTCTTGGTGGTGGACGTCTAGAAGCCTGCAACAGAGATGAGTTGTGTTGAGTTCTTTGCTTAACGTTCAATGTCAACACTATAACTATAGGCTTTATGGTGTAAGAGCCCCAAGAATAACTTCTGATAATATTACGTTCTGCCACACATGGACAGTGCGTGAAAATTTGGACTCCTGTCTCACACAATCACATCGTACTGAAACTGACCAAACCAGTGGGGCACACAATCAGACCAAGAAATCTTCGATCAATCATTGGTTTTGAACAGGTGATCCCTATCCCCCCTCCGATGGGTAAACAAACACTCTATCGCTTGTATCTATTGCCCCCCTCCCCCCCTCCCTTGCGACAGAGATAACACAAGGGTACCCATATAAGCTGCATAAAAAACAAAGATAAAATAGGCATGACAAGTTCTCAATAGATTGACAGTCCCCTTATATTTTGTATTTTAACTTGTCAAATATGAGCCAATCGTTTAAAGCACTTGTAATGACTTATTGGTGTAAGTTATGCTCTCTTTGAAGAATCTTTTTTTTCTTTACACATTGAAAATCAATATTACACTCATTAATTAGACTTCTTGTGAGCAATTCACTTTGTCTTTATAGCAAAGAAGGGCATAAAGGAGGTTGAGTTGATTTTGTTTCAGCACAGTAACGGCTAGATTATGCCCATAATGTCTCAAGATACTTAACACATTACATTAGTGGCACCGGTGCCTCTCCTTCATCTCTCTGAATGGTACAAGCATAAAAATTGTGTACAAAAAAGGTCATTTAAAGTGAAGGGTATAAATATTATCAGTTTAAAAGATGCACAATAAAACTTTATAACACATCGGACATGAAGAAGGTACTGACTGGACTATGTTTGGGTAAATGGTAAAAGCATACAAATTGTGTATAAAAAAGGTCATTTAAAGTGAAGGGTATAAATTAATTATCAGTTTAAAAGATACACAATCAAACTCTATAACACATCAGACATGAAGAAGGTACTGACTGGACTATGTTTGGGTAAATGGTAAAAGCATACAATTTGTTTACAAAGAAAGTCATTTAAAGTGAAGGGTATAAATTAATTATCAGTTTAAAAGATACACAATAAAACTTTATAACACATCGGACATGAAGAAGGTACTGACTGGACTATGTTCGGGTGCTCTCTCGTCTCCAGCTGCTTGAGGAGGGAGATCTCACGAATGGCAGCCATGGGCATCCCCTTCTCATGCGAGCGCCCAGAGCGGCGAATTCGGATCTGCTTGATGGCTACTACCACGTTTTCCCGAGCAGGGTCCCGCGCTTTAAACACTTGTCCATATGCACCTGAGAAAAAAAGATGGTGGGTTAGAAAAAAAATATATATATGTATGTATATGCAGATAAATTTTTAATATCATTAGAAAGCAAATCTTAGCTAAGAGAAAGCATAGCTCTAGTTAAGCTTCTCCTAGGCCGTAAGGAAAGTTGTATATGGCGACTGGACCCAAGGACTCAGAAGTGAGTTTTACATGCTAAGTAATCAAAGTTTATATATTGACAAATTACAGTGTTGACCACTTTGTTAACCGACATTGCATTTTTACTATTTTGCTTACTGCTCTGTTAAAGCAAGTAGAGTAGATTGGGATTTAAAAGTTACACCTCTTGGGAACAGCCTAAAAGTTTATATTCCAAATTAAAATTAGATAGTGACTGTAAATGTTAAACAAAAAGAATTGTGCTTCAAAAATGGTAAATACAAAGCCATAGTTTATCATAAGTAGATTTATAAAGAAAATATACACCAAGAATCTCCACAGAGCATTAATTTTCTAGCAAATTTTGGACATATTGGCGGAGTGAAGGGATTAAAAATAGTCAAATGTCACCCACGAAGGACCCAAACTTCAATGCTACAGATGCTGCTTATATCATGACCATGTAACTTCTCTCATTTAATTCTATCATTCTGCTAACAATGAATTCATTACAAATAACAGCTAAGAATAAGACCACAGGGCAGATCAATTAAAAGCTGGCAAGTTCAGCACACAATTATTAGGAGGGGAATCCAGTGAGTGATTGTTGAAAGTCTCCTCTTTATGCAGCACCTCACGAGGTCAAACTTTTCTTTCCTCTACAGCCATACTAATGTTTCCTACATTTTATTACTTTTCTTGGCAATAGATTTAAAATGAACCTTTCACAGATTTTTAGAAAAAACTACTAATAATTTTCATTTTAACGTTATTCAGTTTAAACCCCACTGCTATACTTTATTTCAATGAAAAAAGAAAAGGACAAAATGATTTCAAACTTAATTTTGGTTTTTGTGTTGCCTGTGCTTATACATCATGTTTTAAGGCAAATTTTTTTAGATTTGAAGCCTGGTTATCTAACTTTACCTACTCCCCCTTCAGCAATGCAATATTCAGTAATTTTCACTATGATTTGAGCAGACAATTATATCAAATTTTTGCAGAATTGGGCTATGCATAGATGATAGAAGCATTGTGAATTAGAATTGGGCCAGGGATTTACTAGGTAAAAGGCAAATTGTATGAAAATCTTGTTCTTACTATGTTAAAAAGGACAGACAAAAAAAAGCAGTAATTTTGACTCATAAAGCAAGATCTCAAACTGATTAGGATCTACTTACTAGCCAGCATGATGTACCACTATACTTTTAATGAAGTATTGAATATATAGCAAGTATTAATGGTTGATGGTGGTTATTGTCATGACTAAAAGGAGTGTGGGGTTGAATTGTCAGCACCATAGGCTATACAGTGGACAGACAGAGCAGGGACCAGTTGGGGGCCAAAATTGACCGTTCAAGGGTTTTGAACAGCGAACCTACCCCTTTGGGGACCAACGCTCTTCCACTCGAGCCAGTTCACCTCCCAGGGGGGCAAAGTGATCCAGGTGCAACTTATAATTGGAAGGTTGCATGTTATAGTCCTGCTCTAACGCATTTTTTCTTACTCTTAGTTTTAAGGTTATGTTTCCATTGGGATCTTCTTTGGAAATTTAGGAGACATTAAACTAGGAGATATTTAATTCAAGACTGATTATTGTTGTGCAAATGGCGGGGTTCACAGTTGAGTTGGTTTAACGCCATCATCAGCACTATATATAGGCTCTATTATGGACGGGCCCCAAGACTGACATCTGACAATTTTATGTATAGTGGGGTAGTAGCTGCACCAATAGTTAAATATTAGTAGAGGCATGGTTAAAGAATGCAAAAATCAGATTTTGTATATATGACTCATTCTCAAAAGGTCCTATCAATTTCTGAACTTAGGGTGATAATTTCAAATTGTGTTTCTAATAGCATCAGTACACCATGGATGGAGTAAAATAGTTTTAAACATAATCAAGCACCTCATTTTGTGAAGATAGTATAACCCTTAACAAGTTAAATATGTACTGAGATATATTGATGACACAAACATAACCTTATTAATATTTAAATGCCCTTGTCATCTAAATGATGTGCTCCCATCACTTTAAAAACAGTTTGCATTCAATATTATTCAAATGTCTAAAAATATTGAAACTCATTTGATAAAAACCATGTTAAGGAATGCAAAGTTTGCATCACTGATACGTCTAAAAAAAACTATGTCACAAAAGTTTCATTTTTCTAACTTTCATAGTAATAAAATTGACCAATTCTTGCTCCTATTTCTGTGTGAGATCATTTTCTATCAAAATAACACTGAATGGTTGTACTTGACAACCCTATGTGAACAAAATTAAACACAATATGACTTTGGGGCGTATCGATGACATCAATTGTGTCATCGATATATCTCAGTACTATCTATAGATGTCAAAATATAAAATCGTCACTGAACATGATCCGTGGGTAATTAAAATGTTTACATTGGATCTTTCAGATGAAACAACAACAATTATCTAGAAGGTTCTTAAAAACCCAATGGATGATCTAAGGTGTTCCAAGATGTATCGATGACATAAATGTTGTTTGTATTAATATATATCACATTTAATGATTTACACCTCATGAAAATGCCCTTGCTAGACTAATCAAGAGGTTTTTACACAGATATGTGTCATGTTCTCTATACATATGCAGATATATACTGGATTGGATCCAGCAAGCAGAATTTAACTCCTAAAATCAAATAGAAAGCAAATACAGGACAAACAAAATGACCACCGCAAAAAGCAACAAATATTCACAAGAAAAAACTTTTTTTTTCTACTTCAACACTTCACAACAAATACCAGTCACAAGAAAAAAACATAAATTTATGAGGGTAACCCATGTTACATTATATGAATGGCGCCTTTTGAAAATGAGTCATATATAAGCCATTAATAAGGACCTTACCTGAGCCAACATGAGCGAGAAACTCATAGTGCCGCTCATGGGTTTCTTTCTGAGGTCGCTGTTGCTGCTGTTGTTGCTGTGGCTGTTGTTGTTGGTGGTGGGGATGGTGATGCTGTTGGGGTGGCTGACTTGCATGGCACTTGCTCTGTGTTTGTTGTAAATGGCGAGGTGAATGCTGTTGAGTCTGAGGTTGAGAATGCTGTATGAAATGCTGCTGATGTTGTTGTTGTTGCTGCTGCTGCTGTCGACTTGGTTGGAGCACCTGAGGCTGTTGTTTTAGCGGCTGCAGAACTTGAGCCTGCTGGCTCTGCTGCTGCTGTTGTTGATGATGGTGATGATGATGTTGCAACTGTTGCTGAAGCTGATGAGGTGAATTTGCAGCTGCTGCTGCCACAACCAACTGCTGTTGTTGTAGTTGAGGTGAAGGCATCTTGAGTTTGCCGTTGGGTGAATCGGATGACTTCATTATAAATGCCAAGTGAGCGTTAGAGTCCTTGCTCAAGCATGATTTCCAAAATTTTCACCTGAAAGATTATCAAAATAGAACAGTTTTAGAAGGATGTACATGGTCGATACCCTGATGCTTGTTAAACTTACCTTGACACTACAATTTCCCAAAATCCATACAAATACGATATTTTAAGAAAGGTTGAGCCTATACGCACTATATAAAGTGTCATTGGGATCTTTTCCTGACTCACAATATAATTTTAGGCAATCTTATTTCTTTCCAAATAATAAATAAAAATGCTGTAAATCGCAATATTTCACTTTGCACATATCATTATATGCCTATAAGATCTTTTTTAAGACCTAGAAAACTTTTAACTTGGAGAGTTTTTGTGATCAAAAACACATCTATAGATCTAAATGTAGTGCATATATGTCAAGATTTGGAGAAAAAACACAAGAGTGCATATCTAGTTAGCCAACTCGTAGGGCTCACAGCTAACCGGACCGGAAACAAAAATGCCAGAATCTTCAACTTGATGAAGGCGGGCATACACCAAAGAAGAAGAAGAAGAAGAAGATTAATATGAAGATTATTAATATAAACAAGAAAACACAAGAGTGCATATCTAGTTAGCCAAATTGGTGTATGTAGTGATTATAACACGTACAGAAAAATGAAAAAAAAAAAAAGAAAAGAAAAAAGGAAAAAAAAAGAAAAAATATTTCTTGATCTAGGTGTATTCATTGAAAAAATTCAGTCTATAGTCTGGATCTTCTAAGTAGAATCTAGATTCAGGTGTAGCCAGGTCAATGCTTTGCTACATGATGGTCAACGCCACCGGATGGATCATAAGTGGAGATTTAGCTAACTAAAGATCCAGAACAACCTGGTCTCTGGTGTATCAAGATCTAATCTAAACTAGAATCTAAATCTAGATTCTAGATCTAATTAAGTTATGAAGGGCTGAATCGAACTAAAGGTTTATAGATTAAGTGTTTACATAAGTTACGTAGCTTGATCTAAACCTCTACATTCAGTGATTTAGAATCTCTCAATCTAGGCTACTATGTGTCACGTTTGGGGCACATGCCTGTGCTGCCACTTGAATGCCCTTCCACTTCCAGTCGGTCTAAGATCAAAACTTTTCTGATCCAAATAAAAACGAGAAGAAAGGCAGCATTGTGTTATTTAAAGTCATAGTTTTTGGTGCTACGTTTCAGACACACATAAATGGATAATAACACGTCCAAAGAATAAGACAAACCACAAATACGGTGTGAAGTACGTGGTCGAAGTGTGTTCGAAATGCCCATAGACAACCTGTATGCAAATGCTGATTGCTGAATGAATGAATGAACGAGCAAGCAACATGGCATTCCTTTCTCCGCGAGTCCGCGTAGCACACAGTCGCTAGGCCCAACTTCAGGGACGATGAGTGGGCACCACACTGATCTAAAATTAGTCAAGGAAATTTCTTTGGTTGGGAAATAGGTCAGAGGGAAAGAAAGGGCTTTCCCCCCTACATATTTCCCTACAATCCATTCCTCTTGCTTTCGGTGTTTATGTTTTGGTTTCTATTTTGTTTGTTGTCGTTGTGTCTTCTCTAAACACCAAATTGAAAGTATAATTCCATGTATTTAAGTACGCAATTGTTGCAAATGAAAGAATTAAAAGAATGATTGATACTGTTCCTCAACCTTTTCTGTAACCGATCTTCATTTTTTGTCCGGTAGATCTTTATTTTCACCTACATAAAGCTCACAAAACCGGTAAATGCGTGCTTGTCGTTGAATGTATTTGGTAGCAACGATTGAAATGTTCTGTTAAAAATCAAATAGTAACGGACAATTTATTGTTCATGGATACTTTTTTTTTTTCCTTTTTTGAACCTCGATGTCATTTTTCTAAACACGTGAGTCCTTGTGGTGTAACCAAGGAGTCAACAATAAACACCAACCCACATAATATCTTGTCAAGTTTCTACTGAACAGTTTAAGTTTACTTCAAAAACAATTGGCTCTCACTGTGTAAGCGGATTGGTTGGTTGATTGGGTTGGTTTAACGTCCAACAGCAGCACTATATAGGGTATATTGTGGACGGGCCCCAAGACGGACGTCTGACAATTTTATGTGCTGCCACACATGAGACAGGGCGGGGATACCATGACTCCTGTCCCAGCGGTCACATTATACTGACACCGACCCAACCAGTAGGGGACGCAACAGTCAGGATTCGAACTCGGGACACTGTGTAAGGGGAAAGGCCTGGAAAAAAGTTTATAATAAAGTGGTCAACGAATTTGCTTGCCTTGACGATGATGTATTTTATTCAAATTTTATTACTGTAGCAGGGGTTGTTTTTGTTTGTTTTGTTTTGTATCAGGATTCGAACTCGGGACACTGTGTAAGGGGAAAGGCCTGGAAAAAAGTTTATAATAAAGTGGTCAACGAATTTGCTTGCCTTGACGATGATGATTTTTATTCAAATTTTAATAGTGTATCAGGGGTTGTTTTTGTTTGTTTGGTTTTTTTTCCTCAATGTTCAACGTCAGCACTATATAGACTATATTGTGGACGGATCCTAAGCCTGACGTCTGACACTCTCTCGTGCTGCCACAGATGAGGAATGCCGGGAGGACCGAACACTTAATACCAACGAGTAGGGGACGAAATCGGAAAAACAAATGTTTGACTGGTCGTGGGGTTCGTACAACGGACCTTCTGATCTGGAGACCATCGCTCTAGCACTTGAATCAGCCTCTCCCCCCTCTCATTGTTTTGTTAATGTTTTTTTAATATATGGGTGCATGGGGAAAGGGAAGGGAACGTGTTTAGGAAAAATAATGCCGGAGGGCGAACGCAAAAATGGATCACACAGAGAGAGAGAGAGAGAGAGAGAGAGAGAGAGAGAGAGGAGAGAAGGAGAGGAGAGACAGAGACAGAGACAGATATATAGAGGCCTAAGAGATGTTAAGCTAAGAAAGGGCTACTTCGGTTCACTTGATCCACGATTGCTTTTTTGTTTGTTCCCTTTTTTCTTTGATTGACAATAGTTGTTGTTTTTTTATAACTATTTCTGAGGTACGACATATAAATTATTTCAGAGGCACCAATTCCCTTTTTTCTTTTATAAAATATAGCTTTAAATACACTTTTTTGAAGCACCATAAAAATGATATTAACTATTTGTGAGGCATCGTATATCAACAGTTACTATTTTTGAGGCACCCTAAATGAACTACCGTGTATTAATGAGGTACCAATTCCCTTTTTTGTTTGATTTATTATAGCTTTAAATAAACTATTTATGAGGTACCATATAACAATTATAAACTATTTCTGAGGCACCTGTTCTCTCTTTTTTCCATGATTAATTATAACTTTATATAAACTATTTCGTAGGCACTATATATGATAAACGATAGCTTTATACAAACTATGCATGCGGCACCAATTCCTGTTCCTTTTTCCCTTAGTCGTTTTTACTATGAACTTTTAGGCTATCCCCATGAGGTTTGTATTACGCGAATCCCATTGCAGTCGGAATCCTCTAACACTTAGAGCAGACTGGACTTTCCACATGTAGCCTATTCTTCCAAGAAGGGTTTTAGTCGAAGTTTCAGCTTTTGCTGTACGGCAGACAATGCCACAGTAATCTATACGATCAACCAAAGTAATGTGCCATTAAAAGTCTCTTTTAGATCGCGAGATCAAGGAACAATACGTAGTTAGAAGTGACAAGATGAAATGAGCAGCAATAAATAATCGCAAGTTGAGCCGATCATTGCTTTATTGTGTTCACAATGTTAGTGAGTATGAGAGGGGGTATGAAAATAGAATGCATTTTTTTTTTCGTGATTAGAATTTGGTCAATTGTTGTTGTTGCTGTTTTTGGGTGTTTGTTGTTTTTTTTTATTCTATGGCTGGTTAAAGTAGTTGAACAAACAAATAGAAACTATTCGATTAAGAGTTAATTTTTTATTCTGCCTTGCACGGTTTCTCGGAAACGTAAAAATAAATCACCCACTTGTATGGTGATAAAATAAAACAAAGATAATTCCGGGGCACAATTATTCTATAACTGAGTCTACGATGTTGCTGAATAATGAATGGCTCGACGTAATGCATGCATTGATTTTTATATTGAAGACTTTGCATAGATCTGAGTGATTCACTATTTATAGGTTATCGCAAATACTGTACTGTTGAAATAACGAAAAAGGGAGAACGGGTAGGGAGAAACATAGACAGAGAGACAGAGACAGACAAAGACAGGCAGAGGGCCAGTCAGAGAGAGGGAGAGACAGTCGGACATACAGAGACGAGAGAGACAGAGCGAGGCAGTGATAGGTGAATATATAGACAGGCATACAATCAGACAGAACGAGACAGAGATAGGCTGACAGATAGACAAATGTAGAGAGCGAGAGACATGGGCAGAAATGGACAAAGAGACAGAGACAGACAGACAAACAGACAGAGAAAAGGGCAGAGTATTTACACTAACAAAATACCACTTAAAACACAATTAGTAGCGATATCTCCAGCTTTCTCTTCCCACTAAGTCTGTTGTCATTCTACTCACATTAAATAATTACACGGCATATATGGTTGTAGCTTCATACGCGTCACAAGACAGTGGTACCAGGCGCTATCACTGTGTCGGTTGGAGCATGTCTTTCAATTTTACATTATGATCCTCGTAAATCATTGATAAACAGTGTTTAACCAGTTTATGCGTTTTGATGCTGTGTGTCTGCGTGATTTGACATCGCGACACTATCCCATCTATCTTTAGGCATTTATCTTATATATTGAGAATCTTTTAAATGATTATCAAGCGTTATACATGTATACCGTACCGTAAAGGAAAGAAACTGTACATGAATTTGTTATAAAAGGGGGGGGGGGGGGGAAAAAGAGTTATACATCTATACACTTTTTTTTAAAGTTAGAAGTAACTTTGATAAAAAATTATTGAAAGTTGTCCTTCTGTGTTTTGCTTTATTGATTTTCTTCAAATTTTTGTCTGGCCGAATGCTAGAGTTTTTGACTCGTAATCGAAAGGGGGCGAACTAGCTCTAGTGGTAACCGTACAGCGTTGGTCTCCAGATCGGAAGGTCCGCGCCTGGAATCTCAATACCGATCACAGATTATTTATTAAATTTTTGTCCAATTCCGTTTCCTACTGCTTGCGTCGGTGTCAGCCAGTCAGGCTGAGACAGGAGTCCAGGATCTTCACGCGCCGTCTCGTGTGTGGGAACAGGTAAAATTGTCAGACGTCAGTCTTGGGATCCGTCCACAATAATGCCTTTAGAGTGCTGACGTTGGACGTTAACCACTTGACCAATAGGCGGACGAATTCGTCCGCCGCCGATTCATCGCGAGACGGACAATTTCGCCCGCGATGTGCAAAGATTTCGCTACGAAGCTTCTCCCCCCCCCCCTTTCCTAAACAAAAAAAAAGTGACCAATCAGTTTATGATTGGAAATAACGACTGTTTTATTTACATTCCGTGTTTCCTTGCGTTTCACTTCAAATCTGAATAAAAATGAGCGAATGAGCGATTTTATCACTTTTGAGTCAATTGGTTAAGCAACAAAACAAACAAACGTCCAACGTCAACACTGTATACATAGATATGCTATATTGCGAACGGGCCCCAAAACTGACGTCTAACAGCTTTACATGCTGCCACTCACGAGACAGGGTGGGGAGACCTGGACTCCTGAATTAGATTGACAGCAACCCAACTTGTAAGGGACGTAATGGGACAAATACATCTTTGACCGAACGTAAAGTTCGAGCCTAATACCTTCCGATCTGGAGACCAACGTTCGACCACTAAATGCCAGTTCGCCCCATTTGAGATCCAGAGGACGTTAAAGCAGGTGAGAGCTTCTTTTTTCCAACGAAAGAATATTGATTTGTGCGTCCTTGTCATTGTATTGAATTTACATCGTTATTGTCTTTTCGCTGCTTAGAACACGGGGCGAACTGGCACAAGTGTTAGAGCGATGGTACTATGGTCTCTAATCGCGAGGTCCTTGGTTTGAAACCCACGATGATTTTGGTAACAAATGATTTGTTCGATTTTGTTCCCTACAGGTTGGATCGGTGTTGGTGAATAGAGTGACCGATTGAGACTGGAGACATGGTATCTCCGCATTGTGTCTCTGTGTAGCAGCACGTAAAATGTCAGACTTTAGTCTTGGATCCCGTCCACACTATAGCCTATAAGGTGCTTACGCTAAGCAACAAAAAAACAATAACAACAAAAACGAACAAAACTGTTTACAACACTACATGCAAATACTGAGCCTCCTTCATGATTGAAGTGAACAACAAAGGAGTGAGTGTTCTGGTTTCTTAATACCCAACGTGAGCAGCAAAGCTATGTCGTGGAGGGGTCGGAAGACTAACGTTTGATAAATTTACGTGCTGCCATTTAGAGACATTGCGGAGATACTACGACTCATGTCTCAGTCGGTCCTATTGTACATTTATTTATGTATGTACGTATGTATGTACGAATATACGATTATTATTATTATTATTATTATTATTATTATTATTATTATTGTTGTTGTTGTTGTGTTGTTGTTGTTGTTGTTGTTGTTGTTGTACGTGTATTCTTTTGATTTTCCGAAATAAAGATGAATCTCTTTTTTCGTATCTGTTTAAGATCCACATAATAATTATTTCTACTAATAGAACTATAGCTCAGGACGTCACAGCACGTGGAAATTTGAATGTTACCTGGCAGGCGAAAATGGGGGCTAGAAGCCGCATGATGCACAAGGATAGGATAGGCCTAGCGGGCCGATGCCTGTTACCAAAAACAAGCACATGTTGAGCGCATCTATGTATGTAATCAATCACAGCTTAAAGCTTAAAGAGGTAACTAAAAACATTGTTGTTACAGCTGGATTAAGCAATCGTATCGTGGGAATTAACATTTTTTTTTTTATTTGGTCAATTTATTTTGTAATGTCAATTGAACGCTTCCACCTGATGGTACTGACTGCGAATGTTTTAGTGCAAGCTGCTCACATAATAATAATAATAATAATAATAATAATAATAATAATAATAACAACAATACTTATAAAAATCTCCATTGAACATTTAATAAAACTCTACAGAGAGCACTGGTGCCATTATTTTCCTATAATTTTATCTATTGCGCTGGACTCAGAATCGGTAGTTCCTGCCCCCCCCCCCTTCTTACCGCCCACCCTCTCCGACCCACAGACACTGTGAACTCACGCGCTGATATGCCGCAAAGAAGAGCTGCCATTTTTCTAAGTCATCTAGTGCTATTAGTAGAAATCTGTGTTAAGATCTTTAACTCCAGACCATAATAATTTCTCCTTTTGTTTACATTATGAATGTGTTGACATGCAGACAAATACTGAGAACAATTTGTATTGTCCTCTCTTAACTGGGGTATTCTGTGTCCGATGCTTCCCTGGTTAGATGTTTAAGTAATCCAATGGAACAAAACATCAAAAGTCGATTAACTCATACTAATAAAAAAAAATATAAGATTCAACTAGTAAGCGCAATGTCATTTTATTGATTTCGTATACCTAGATCAATCACAAAGTTTTGATGAATACATACAACAACAACAAATTTGATATATGGCAAATCACTGTAATAAGATCACAAAGTAATATGGCATGTTAAACCTCACAATACTAGCCGCTCCTGCTCTTTAGTTTACTGCTCCAATAATTGAGCTATCTGTCCCTCTTTTTATCCGAGAGGAAAGGGAAACTCTACATAGAATAATAAAAAAAAGAAGAAAAAAAAAGAATTAAGAACTAAAATTTGAGGTATAGAAAATAAAATGAACATCAAAATGGTAACCATTAATTATCTGCACATCGTTTTTTACTCTCTGCACGCGAACAGGTGTGTTTGCATTTAAGTGAGAGAGAGAGAGAGAGAGAGAGAGAGAGAGAGAGAGAGAGAGAGAGAGAGAGAGAGACACACACACACACACACAAAGATAGAGAGACAGACAGACTGAGAGAAAGAGAGAGAGAGAGAGAGAGTTGATGGGGGATTTCGACGGACCACAAGGTGAACTATATAAAGTATAGAAAAGCAAGTAAACTTTGAACATATCTTGTAAGAATCTTACACCTGACATAGGAAGCAATTAATTAATGTTAACAATAACAGGCCAGATAATTCTCCTTAGCAATATATAATATATGAACACAAAATGTAATGATTGAGACATTATCATCTGTCTTCAAGAACGACTCTTTCTGTTCCACTATTTTTTGTTTTACTGGGTTCAGTGTTATTTTCTTGCATTATCCTCCTCTCTGCTTCTATGGCTGAGGCAATATTAGAGTTATTTCCCCTGTCTCCATCAGCAGATGTTTCAACCTGCGTTTTTTCTCGTACATCTGCTTCCAGACTGTCTGCCGTATTGCCTCTGTCCTGATCATCTTCCGCAAACAAGTCTAGAACCTCCACCTTCACATTTTGGTCCTCCACTACCATGTCACTATTGAAGAGGAAAGATAACTTCGAACTTGCAAAGCTGTTATCACAGAGGGAAGACACTTTAGAGTGATGGGTGGAGCCCCCAATTGACGACGATGATGAAAGAGTGTCTGCGAAAGATTCAATTTTACACGCTGCCACTTTCAGGGCGTCTGTGAACGCCTCCAACTGCTTCTCGCTGACATTCTTGCAGATGTTGAGGCCGATACAGAGCGGATTTTCAACATACAGTGCCGAGGAATCTCCAGGCTTGGGGAAGGAGGAGCCCTCGATGAGTGAGATGGCCTGAGACTCAAAGTCAAACTCAGAGAAGAATACGAAGAATCCGTGCAGCAGACTCTCTGAGTGGATTGAGAGAGAATGAGGGAATCTGTATCATAAAACAATGATAGATATGCTGAACATTCAAAAGAAAAAGTAACAAGATCCAACAATGTGTAATTGCATGTTATATTTTAGTGCAACTTGCTTATATTTAACTATTAGAAGTTGATTTTCTTCTTGTATTGATCCACATCCTTCTGTCCCTGTTATTTTCTACTGAATATATTGATCCTTGGATGTATTGTTCCTAATCTGTACCTCCCAGTGACATAAACTTATCAGTAGTCACAATCTAGACATTTTCACTGCAGGATGACATTCGCTATTCCAGAGATAGGTCATTTTGATGTGCACATCAATGTGTTTGTTAGATCAGTATCGAGTATAGGATAAAGTTAAAATTAAAATATACCAATTTGTAAATATAAATAATAGTCAACCTGTACTACTTGTAATCATCCTTTTTAAACTATTTTTTTAAACCTCAAAACCAATGACAATGAGATATATATAATGCTATTCTGCAAGCCCATGGGCATGTCATAGTCCAAGTGATACATTCATGTTATTGTCTCTTTATAGATAAACTTTGTTCTATCTTTAGTGATGCTTTTTACACCTTTTTTTTTAATTTTTGTTTTCATTGTGTCTCACAATTTTAACCTTTTTGCGACACTGATACCCTTGCGGGAAACCATTATTTTGAAACCATTCATATTGAAATGGTGCGTCGATAGGGAATAATAGTATAGCTTGTCCAGAAAAGGTTAGTTAAACCATATGACCTTATCTTAGAGCATCGCAGTAAAAATTACTGAGGATATTAAATTCAGAATATCTGATACATATACTTCCTTTAATATTGAATCAAATAAATGGTGGCTGATAAAATTAAATTGCGCATATTTCAGGAAACAAAACAGTTACACATAAATTATATGTCCTGAAAGGAGAAGTAAATAAAGAGTGGTAAATAATGCATTGGGAATGTTGACCTCCCGATAATATTTCATTGTTGAATAGTTATACAAAAGGGTTTATACCAAACCTAACATGTCATTGTCTATAAGATACATTGAATACAGTGAGCTTACGGCAAGTACGTAATTAAAGTAGAAAAAAAAAACTAAACACATGAATAGGGCTGAAAATTCGAATTAAAACATCCATACCCAATGTCTCAGTGTTTTCAGACTTTGGCAGGATAGCAGGATTGGATGGAATACCGTAGACAACGTTGTCTATGTAGAACATATCGCTTCGAGCTGGAAAATACCAAGGAAAATAATTTTAACATTTCATGATTGCATAGCATTTTTACATAATGTTATGCTCATTTATAGTATTGCTAAATTCATTGTTTGAGGGTATGAAGATCTATTATCTATTAAAAATTGTAAGAGTGCTGACATTTCCAAAGATTAAATTTCTTTTAAGCTTGCTGCATCTGTATTTTTTAAAGGAAATCAACTACAATCATTTTCCCGCACTTCTTTTTCTATCTCTCTCTCTCTCTCTAATATTTTTCGAAACATAAAAAATATCCTGATAATAATGAGGATGCATATATTCTGAGAAGTTCAAAAATGTTCAAAATAGTAGAAGAAAATTAACGAAAAAATGTAGGCAGAAACATTTTTCTAAACAAAATTACTAAAAAAATATATTTTCCTGTAAACTACATGAATACTGCAATTCACACCATACCCTCCCCTTCATTGTCTCCTTATGCACGTAAGCTAATAAATTACAACTTAATAAATATTTTGCTGTTACATTTAGCCTTTTCACATCACACGATTCTATGGCCTGTTCCTTGTGAAACATCATTTTGGAAAATTTTTAAAAATTTATTTAATATCATAACTAAAAAAAAATTTTCTAAGTAGACCCAGATTTGAATGGGTAATCAAGCTATTGCTAATAGCAAAAATTAGAAAAATTAAAGATCAGTTCACTTATATAGCACTTTCCATAAAGAAGCTCAACACATTTTTACAACATTTAAAATACAGAGGTAAAAATTCAGTCATACAGACAATGTTGTCACGCCTACATAATACTGCCACATGCAAATTAACACTAAATGTAGCTATAATCATTTGAAGGCATTCAGTCATGACTCCTGGAAAACAAATACATACAAATATTTTTAAAAGACTCTTGAAAGCAGCTCAAGAAGGGGTGTATTGAATGTTGACAGGCAAATTATTTCATAGATCTGGTCTATTTAATACAGGTAGAATGATCTTTTGCCATAGAGTGACAGAAATTTACTGTAGACTTTACTAACAGTACAATAAGACATTAATACTAACCTACAAAGAATATTTTATTGCTGAATGAGTGAATCATTACCAAACCTAACATGTCATTGTCTATAAGATACATTGAACACAGTTAAATAACGCAGGTGTGTTATCAATGTACAACAAATGAATATAAATTTTCATCAATGATTTTTTATTAAACCTTTTTCCATCACTTGGGATAAGTGCTGTGAGCATCAATATACTCTTGTGCTAGCATCTCTTTGTATTCGTTTGCCATCCTTCATTTCAAAGTAATACTACTCAAAACTTTTATCTTATATTAACTTTTGAAGATTCCCCAAAATAGTGTGCACACAAGGAATAGGCCAAAATTCACGCAGTGCAAAAAAAAAAATAGTATGGTCATTTACAATAGTGACTGAGATTTACTTTAGGTTTTACCAATCTGTTTGTATTTAATGAAAAGTACCGGCTTTGTCCTGGAGAGACCTCAGGGTTGGGAGGACCTGCGGGGATCGCACTTGCAGGTAAAACACGAGCATACTGAGCAGCCCGATGGTCGTCGGCTTCTGCTGCTCCCCGCCGGCCGTGAGTCCGTGCGACAATGCCCACTGCTTGATTCCAGACATGAGCGGCCGCACTCGCGAGTCCAGAGACGAGTAGAGGTACAGAAGTTCTGTCATCTTGATGCTGTCTCTGAGAAAAATTGTACAAGATCGAAAGACTTAACCAGTGGTGCCAACAGGATGATTTTTTATTTTACTAAGGTATACAGCAGCATAGCATACTGGGTCATAAAACATAACCCCTTCACAGGCCTTTACTTAACTCTGAACTGCTACTTATTCTCTACTTAACCACTAGAGGGCTATGGCCTTGTACATCAAAGTAACTTTTATTTATTAATGGTCGTAATATGGGGATTTAATGCTCTAGGGTTGAAAATGTGATCAGATGAAATGATTCAACATTAATGATTTGATCATTGAAGGAATAATAAATATAGATATTCTATTTATAATTTTTCATTAACTTGTCATTATTATACAGCTACAGAGAAAAAAAAATACCCCATCCTCTTTCAACTTTTGGTTAAGGAGACATTTGATTGATCACACTTTTTTTTGTGTGAGGTTTCCGCTGTACTTACGTCGCTTCAAGGCTGACATCGCACTGAAGGTTGAGTGTAGCGCAGTGGAAGCGAACAATAGGCACATGGGCGTTGAGAATTTTGTAAACATTATTGAAGCGAGGTCCGAGCTCCAACAGAGAGGCCACCATGGTGAGTGACTTCTGAGCCAAAATCCGCTCAGTGTGAAAGACCTCTGTGAGAAACTTAAAGTTTCCAGGAAGACCAACTCTACCAGGCTTTTTCTGGAGACAGAACCAATACACAAATACATAATAATAATAATAATGATAATAATAATAATAATAATATAATTAGTATAATAAACTTCATTTCTATAGCGCTGTACCCCAAACATGCCTAGGCTCAGAGTGCTCTACAATAAAAATACATATACAATATGCATTTTAATAATAATTATTAGAAATTTACATATAGTTACATTACTACATTAACACATAGACTTCTTTTTTTTCAACTATCATCTATGCACAATATTTAAAGTAATTTTCAAAACATGAAAGCTAAAAGCTTTGCCGTTTGTTATTTTGAAATGGAGGGTGCACAAATCAATAAAAAGAGGTGCTAGCACAAGCACATGTCAATGCCCACAACAAATGTATGGTGAGATGGGAAAAGGCCAACTTAACAGAGTCACATTATGTACATGTATGCAGTGACTTTAGACATTATTTGTAAGATAAAAAGCTAAGTTATCAAATCCCCAAGAATGTATTTTTCTTTATTAGTTCAAAAGAAGTTTGATTTTTTTTTTAAACCCTAACAAGAGTTCCATTTTGAGTGTTGCTGGCAAAATCACCTTGACACCGTTGAATTAAAGAAAAATTAGAAGGGTACGCTCCACAACTCACAATGGCAGACGGAACATAAGGGTCTCCCTGAAGACAGAGCATCATATCCAGGTCGCTATCCCACCAGCCAAAGCCGTTGAGGCATGATCCGTACGGAATGACCCGCGCCTCCGGCAGCAGCGGCCGCAGCAGATCCTCTACCAGCACACAGGCCAAGAACCTGGCACGGATGTCAAGGTCGTTCAGCCCTCTGCTTTCACTCAAATGATGCAACTCTTCGTCCAGCTGAGGGTAAGAAATGGTCAACATCAAGAGGAGGCCAATCCTTGGGACTGGGGTTTGGAAGCTACATAGCAAACTTGCAAAAAATTTAACGAGACAAAGTTGAAGAGATCAAGAAGAAGTTTTAAATCATCATCTTTGAGTCTATTTGTCAGGTTTTGTTCTTCTATACATACATGTACTACCAGTACCAGTAATGAGTATATACCATCAAATCTACTTTTAGTCTTGCTGTCCGTTTCATCCCTTTAATAGATAAAAAAAAAAAGCCCTATACATATAAATTAAAATCTTCATTGCCACTGCAAACAAAAATTAATGTTAAACTCTTATAAAAAGTAAAAACTATAGACACTTTGCAGTTCTAATTGAGCTTTCACTATATGAAAACTACATAAATTGAGCTAAGCAAAATTTCACTCAAGAGTATTTAAATATGATTGGCTAACTAATGAATTAATGTCCATATCACCATCATAAACCATCACAGTAATGAAACTTTGATGTAATGTTTGTCATTTTCTTTTACATCTGTTGTCAACAACTAAGCTGTATGTATACTGCAGACTGGTCACATAACTAATGTCTACTAATTTTGTGTGCTGTCAGGATAGGAGAAAATCTGTCACTTTAATGCAAAAAGTGACTTGTATAAAGAGCTATAACAATCTAAATTCTGAGACAGAAGTAATTGAAACAGATGAACAGAAAACAGTTTAAAAAGAAAGATTATAAGAGAATACCTTGAAACATACTAAAGTAATCTAAGCTTCCTTACGTTTGCCAAGACAGGATAAGAAATTGGTGAAGTATGGAAACTCTCTTCTGTCAGTAGGGGAATACTACCAGTTTTCTTCTTGCTTGTGTCAGTTTGTCCTTTACTTTCATCAAACAGGCACCTGGAAATTAGGGGGAATTTCTTGCTTTCAAAGAAAAACAGGCTAGAGTCCTGGAGCTTTTTGACACAGCTTTCATTACTGAATTCTGCTATCAAGTATTGCTGAGAAAGAAAGAGAGAAAAAAGGAGCATTGCTTAGAAAAGTGAGAGACAAAAAAGATGTATATTTTGAGTCTGTTAAATATGTAAATTAATTTCAGGATTTAAAGAAAAATTTCAAAATTATGAAGATAAAACAATTCTTACTTGAATTCCAAAAATCCAATAGAAAAAAAAAGAAGTAAACCATACTAATTTATTAGAAGTAAAATTGGTCCCATGCTTAAAAGAGTGTTACACCGTTACAGAAGCTAAAGTTAGGGTCCTACTTCACTGGTAGGGACCAAAATGGTCTTTGACAAAGTAAAGCTTTTTTTTTTTAATAATTGAGCAGGTTGAATGTTATCTTTTTCTTATCATTTTGTACATGGCCAGATATAGAGGGGTGTACCACCCCTTGATCTCAAAACACCTGTTTTTTAATAGAGGGTTGGTATAGCACCCCTTGATCTAAAAACACCTTGCTTTTTAATAGAGGGGTGGTATAGTATAGTACCATAGATAAATCAACGCACCTGTTCAATTTAAAATAGAAGGTTGGGTAATAATGTGATGCAAGTTGCAACCACTCCTAATGAGACTAGTCGTAATTTTGAGATATGGAAATTTTAGTATTACAGGAAAGCTCTATATTCTCTCAGGGTTCTGAGTTCTGATCACAACACTGCGGCATGCCTGTCTGTATCTCTCTCTTATTACTTGAATGAACGGTGCAGCTGTAGAGAAAGATACATGTATACATGTATACTCAGTATAAATATCAAGGTGAATTTAAATTTCAAGAACATAAGAGTGCTGCTCTCTCTATATGTAGACATGGAATTCATATCCATCTAGTTTGCAACTATACACAGATTGGCTGAAATATTATATTTATCTCATTTTTAAGCTTCACTAGAAAACATCTTGTTTTGAAGTCGATGTCCTAGTTAACTTTTAGTCTCCTATATAGATGCAATTTCGAATTTGATTTCAATCACTTGGCTTGCTGGGTGTGGTTTATAAATTCAAGATCTAGATAATAGAGCAGAATGCATATCATCAGTAATCAAGGCGATCGTTACAGGACAGTCCATTTTTGCAGTAACTCTGTCTGATGTTTGATAACTAACTGTTATCAAGTTCTAGATGTAAGGCTCTTGAAAGAAAAGATCTAGATTCTAGACTCTAGTCTAGTTGGGTTTCTTTTAAATCCGTTAAAAGTTCAAGTTGGCAAATGCTTAATCAAAATAAGTTTGATTTAGATTCTAGATCTTGACGGATATTTTATCAGAAAAAGCCTTACGGAGACGATTTGAGTGCTGATCATGGGACAGTTTAGTTGAGTCTTGAAGGTTAGATGGTTTTCCTTTGAGTTTTATACTTGTTGACTTTATAAAAGATTGGGCTACAAACTCATCAAAGCCATTTTCTTCATTTTGTGAACGATTCTTTTTCCGACTGTGGAGCTTTTGGTGTTTGACATTAAATGAGCGCACCATGAAAACATCTGCGGCTTTATCATGCAACTTATTCCAATGCAAGCACAATCTGCTTTGCATTTTGCACAAGGGCGCTGCCATTTTGTTAGCAGCTTG
The DNA here is from genome assembly GCA_003991915.1 of Elysia chlorotica. NCBI lineage: Eukaryota > Metazoa > Mollusca > Gastropoda > Plakobranchidae > Elysia > Elysia chlorotica. The sequence goes on from RQTK01000913.1 coordinate 142,757, forward strand.
AAATCGAAAGTGCATCTTACAAAACGGGAAATGGTTATTGATCCAGTCGATGTGTCGCGGTGAGCGCAATGTTCCTGTATCTCCATAAATTCGACAAGTTACCTCAAAGTAATATTTCCTTAACGTGGATGGTGTCATTTTGCTGACACCAACCGAACCAGTAGTGAAATACGCAGTCCCGTACTCCCTCCAATTATTGGTCTATAATTTTGTTGGTTAACAACGCGTTTTACTTGTCGTTTGGGTGAGCCAGTGGTGTGTTGTTTTACTTTCTAAATAAAACTACTATATAAACTATTTAATTTGAGTACAAAAAATGGACGGTGTAGATTAGGTTGTTATCACTGATGTATCGTTTTAATAATCTAATAACTTTGCATGTTGTTGTTTGTTGTTCTTATTATTTTAAGCTTACGGTCCAGACACTTTACTTGATTTTCCTGAAGCAATATCATCGGCAGTAGCAATACATGAATTATTATTTCAAGTCACGGAGGAGATTTTGTTTTAATGCTCAAAAGAGGCAGGTTGACAAGTTATTGTTGCTGTTCTTTGAAAAGATGGATCCTCGCTGCTATTTTAACAATATGAGAACTAAGTTCTATTCTGGGTGCAATTTCAACATTTGAAAACGTATGTAGGCGTATATGGACTTGTTTATTGAAATAAGCCTGCCAAGGTGTAACTCTGGGCCATTTTTTATTATTAATTTAAGATGTTTTGTAACTTAATAAACTTGTGCGGCTCATGGGGGGCGCGGTGGCCCTGAGGTAGAACATCGGCTTCCGACGCAAAAGGTCCAAGTTCGAGCCCTGCTGATTGCGCTCCCTACTGGTTCGGTCGGTGTCAGTTTAATGTGACCGACTGAGGCAGGAGTCATGGTACCCCGCCTTGTGGCAGCACATAAAATTGTCAGACGTCAGTCTTGATGCCCGTCCACAATATAGCCTATATAGTGCTGGTGTTGGACGTTAAACCAACTCAACTCAATGTGCGGCTCATGATTGTGATAAAGAAATGTGTAAATAGTTTGTGAGTTGTGAATATACTTAGTCTCTGTGCTGCGGTTTTCATCTCTTTATCACACTTTTTAAACACATCTGAAGTCCAAACGAGTGATAGATTCTGAATGTAGTTTTAATCTGTACTGTGAAGATGTTAGAAACTGATCTATACATAGAATAATGTTCTCTACTCCTTCATTAGAGGGACTCCTCTGTGATTTATTTTCGCCATCGTAATCAAGAGGTGTTCTCCTTATCTCGGAATGCCTCTGCCTTATTTCTGAAACAATAAAAAGATGAAGCGGACAGTTCAATGCCATTTTTAATGTACATGTAATTGGAACATTCACTTAGGAGGCGATAATCCCAACTGACAATCACTAAACACTTGTTTCAGTTTCGGCTACAGCTTTAGGTGACCGTACGTGTGTATCTATGTGACTTTCTTCTCAGAAAATTGTGTTGAAAACGAAAGTAAGAAACCTAAACACCAACGACACCGAAATTCACTTTGCCTTGATAATCCATAAATTACTATAGAAACCGAAACTTCTACGCAATATAATCGTTCGGGTAAGCAACACTTTTCCGTGTTTAATTGAACTTGATATCTATTCGCACTGTTAGTCCTGACCGCGATAGCAATCTTTGGAATCCCCAATCTTTTGGATGTAGATCTAAATTGATTTTCGATGATAGAATCTTTGGATAGATTCTAGGCCTATAGATCCACCCTCTACACGGGGTCCATTGGCTTGAAAGACTATTAAATTACGCTGTATGATCTAAAAAAAATTCTAGAGATCGATCTAAAGTCTACTTTCATGCAGAGGACACGAAGAGATTACATTGCAGTATAGATCTAGACTAGATGTAGGCTGTAAATTGAGCTTAGATTTTAGGAAATATATTCTAAAGAAGATTGTTCATTTTAATATGAAGTTCCACTTCTATGATCGTATTTATCAATATGATAAAATTATAGATTTAGATTAGAGGTTTATTCTTGAATATCATTCTCAGTGAATCTGAGACATGCATTGAAATGATTAAACATCAGGTAGGCCAAATATTTTAATGGTAATCTGCTCAGTGTATGCATGTACGTTTATCAGGGAGTCTCAAGGGTTTTTGATAATAGATTCATATGATCAAAAGGATTAATCCATCATATAGCAGTAGTTCTTTTCACTTTAAACTAACCATTCCCATGATTACGTTATCAAATTTAAAGTCTGTACAGATCTATCGGCAAATTTCATCGTATTATAATAACTTTTTCGGACATTTTGTACTCATCTAATAAGAAGAGTGCAACCAATCAATTTTGCCAAATCACCAAAAACAACACACCTAATTTTCTCCCCACTTTAGCGAACCTATGGTTCGAATTTTCCCTAAAAGTGCACATAATTCCTAAGGTTATCCGTTTAAGCCTTTTAAAATTCATTGATCTAATGGAAAATTATAAGTATAAATTTGTAACAAATTTTGCACATATACTATTTCGCAGTGTGCCGTTATTAAAAAAAAGGATATACAATAAGCCTGATGGTTAGCAAATTTGTTAAAGACTTCCTACCATTTAAACATGGCTCTGCGGGGTGCCTATTTTAAGGGTGTAGAACTCTCACCTGAGCGCTACTAGGAGCCAAAATAAATAAAATAAAAGCCCTCCGACCCCAGTTCAGCGGTGACCTTAGAACGACCTTGAGATGTCATCTTGTCACATAAAACCTTGTCTTATTCACTTGGAGCTCATATTATATAACCATATATAGAATATCAACCCATGAAAAGGTGCGACTTTCCCTGTCTTGTCTGCTCCATCAGTTTTATGAGCAAATTTTGAAGTATTAAGTTATGGTGAAACAGGCAGACCACGAGTTGTGAAGTTTGTTTTCTTGGTATGTTTTTTTATTACAAGATTATTGTTCGATGTTACTGACCAGTTGAAGGTATCTGTAGGTATTGATACTGCTATGTTATTTGAATGATGAGTCTTTGAGCTATTTTATGATTTGAGAACACCCCCTTTGTCTAAAGTGGTTGAGAGATGAAGCGTTAAGGGAGCAGGGGATATATATATATATATATACATATGTACGAAAATAAGTTGTTGCTCTGCTCAGTTCTGAGTAGTTTGTAATCAGGTATCAGACACAAGAGTGAAGATTGGCATCTACTCTTTGTGATTTTACCAATCAGCGGTATGGGATATGACAGCTTCTCTGTCTGATATGACCAATAGGCGCAAGGTCAAGTATATGCCATCTACTCTCTTTCTATCTCTCTCTCTCTCTCTCTCTCTCTCTCTCTCTCTCTGTG